>JAOTQR010090721.1:0-76995 GCA_025774065.1 Solanum ossicruentum
TGCGTGTGTGCGTGTGTGCGTGCGTGTGTGCGTGTGCGTGCGTGCATGTGCGTGTGTGCGTGTGCGTGTGTGTGTGTGTGTGTGTGTGTGTGTGTGTGTGTGTGTGTCTCTCTCTCTCTCTCCTCTTTTTCTCCTTTTCTAATTTGTTATCCAATATTTAGATTTTTATTTTTATTTTTTAAAATTATAAAATATTGAATTTTTTGTTAGTTTTGTTTACATATATTGTTGTCATTGTTATATTGTAATATTAATTGTGAATTAGTGAAGAAAGTTTATGTTTTGAGTTTAGTGTTTAGTTTAAATTTGATATTTTGAATTAGTTTGTGATTTGTGGGTTTTCTTAATTTGAATTAATGTGTGTATTTGAAGTAATTATCATTGTTAGAAAGTATATTGAAGTGTGAATTTGTGAATGAGTACTTTTGGATTTTTGCTTGAAATGAGTTTTGAATTAGTTTGTGATTTGGATTTTGTTAGTTGGAATTAAAGTGTATTTGAAGTTATTGACATTGTTGATTTGAAGATTTAAATGTGAATTTGTGAATGTAGATTTTTGAATTGTAGTTTAAATTAGATTTTTTGGATTAGACTATAAATTTGAGTGTTTGTTAAGTTAGTTTTAGAAGTAAAGAAGGTAGAAGTTAGAAATGTTAACATTAGAAGTCTTTGAAATTAGAAGTAAAGAAATGTTGAAAGGTAGAATAATTAGAATTTATATTGAGCTATTGTAATTCCAATTAAGTTTGGATTCTAGTTATGAATTGGATGTATTGAACTTTAATTTAGAATTTCATTTGGTGTGTATATATAAAGTTTGTACTTTAACATAGAAAGTTTAAATAGTTGATGTTTAATTTACAAATTTTGGTTGAATATATGTTAAGTTGTGCACTTTGAGTTAGGAAAATGTAGGTTGAATGTCATGAAATAGAACTTTAAATAGTGAACTTCAAGTTAGAAAATTTGTATTCTCTATTTTAGATGCTTGTACATTAATTGTACTTTAAAGTTAAAAGTTTGTAGTTGAACTTAGAAAAATCAAATTTGCATGTACAAATTTTGAACTTTAGAATTTTTGCCTCATTGTAGGATATATTTGACCTGTCAAGCTGAGCCTATCGACCCATCAAGCTAATTGGAAAAGGTGCAATGTTTTTTTCTTTCAAAATTTTAGTTGTTGTATATATTAGTTTTTTAAAATTTATTCAATGTAAAATACGTGCATCTTGCTGGGAGTTTCCATTTGAGTTTTTAGCAATATATAATTATATTTGAAATTCGAAGTAAACTTTAAATAGTTGTGAACTTTAAGTTGAATATAATTTAGAACTTGGAGTTTATATACTTGTTAAATTGAAGTTTAGGACTTTATATACTTGGAATGTTTCAACTTATGCACTTTTGAAACTTGAATTATTATATTTTAAGATATGAAGTAAACCTTAAGTAGTTGTGAACTTTAAGCTGAATATAATTTAAAATCTGAAGTTTATATACTTGTTAATTGAAGTTTAGGACTTTATATACTTAGAATCATTTTAGTTATGCACTTTTGAAACTTGAATTATTATATTTTAGGATATAAATTAAATTTTAAGTAGTTGTGAAGTTTAAGTTGAATATAAAGTAGAACTTGAAGTTTATATACTTGTTAAATTGAAGTTTAGGACTTTATATACTTATAAAAATTCAATTTATGCACTTTTAACTTGAATTATTATATTGTAGATGGATAATCGTTTGTGGATGTATGAAATGTACTATGAAAATGATGGTCGGCTAAAATCTACATTTATTGGCGGTGTTAGAAGTTTCATCGATCATGCAATCACACTTAATAGTTTTAAGAGAAATCAATTGGTTAGGTGTCCTTGCAGTGCATGTAGATGCCTAAATTTCATTAGTCCAGATGAAGTTATTATTCATTTATATCGTAAGGGATTTAAGCCCAAATGTTTCGTGTGGATAGATCACGGAGAAATAGATGGACAGAATGGTGTATTTTATAATTTGATACCAGTGGATGAATATAATATGCTTGTACCATATGGTCAAGTTAGATTTGAACCTGATAGGAATCAACATGACACCTTTCAATATGAAAGAGTTTATGAAATGATACAATGATGCTTTCGGAGTTTAAGGGGAGATGAAACCTAATCAATTCTTTAATGAAGCTCCAAATGAAGAAGATAGACGCTTCTATGAAGAACTAGAAGAGGCTAGTCATCCATTATGGGAGGGAAGTCCGCATGCTACTTTGTCTGTAGTAGTTAGATTAATGAATATTAAATCAGATTAGAATGTTCCTAATACGGCTATGGATGATCATAGAAACTGATTTCCAAATTAAGATTGTCACATCATAGAATTGATTGTTGTGTTAATGGCTGCATGTTATACTACAAGGATGATAGTGAATTGGAAAATTGTAAGTTTTGCGGTGATGCTCGTTATAAGAGGAGTCCGGCCGAAAAGATGGTTCCAATTAAAGCAATGCAGTTTTTACCTGTTATTCCTAGACTGAAGAGGTTGTATGCATTGATGAGGTCTGCCCCACATATGAGATGATATCGTGAATATAGAAGGCCGCCGGGTGTCTTGTCTCATCCATCTGATGGGGAAAAATGGAAGCATTTTGATAATTTGTATCGTAACTTAGCTAGAGAGCCTAGAAATATTAGATTAGGGCTATTTTGAGATGGTTTCACACCATTCTCTAATTCCGCCACGCCTTATTCTTGCTGGCCGATATTTCTTACTCCATATAATCTTCCTCCTGAAATTCGCATGACATATCCATTCATATTTTAAGTTGTGTTATTTTGGGTCCCCGTAATCCAAAAAGTTTTATTGATATCTATCTACAACCAGTGCTAGATGAGCTTAAACAACTATGGTTTGATGGTATAGTGACATATGACATATCAACTAAACAAAATTTTGTTATGAGTGCTTATTTAATGTGCACTATTAATGATTTTCCTGCATATAGTATGTTGTTTGGTAGGATGTCTGCTAGAAAGCTTGCTTTTCCTAATTGCATGGAGCATAGTAAGGCTTTTACCCTAAAACATGGTAGGAAAAATTCATGATTTGATTGTCATCGCCAATTCTTGCCAATGGACCATGAGTTCAAAAAGATGAAGCATACATTCAGAAAAAAATAGGGTTGAGAATGATCCCCCTCCTCCATCATTGACAGTCCATCAAATTTGGGAGAGAGTTTCTCATCTGCCTAAGGTTACAGATTGTTCTATACATTCTAGACTTCCTGGATATGGGTTGAACATAATTAGACCAAACAAAGCATATTTTGGGAGTTTCTATATTGGAAGGATAATCTTTAGCGACACAATTTTGATGTGCTACATATTGAGAAAAAATATTTTGACAATTTGTTCAACACAGTGATGGATGTCAAGAGGAAGGCAAAAGACAACCCAAGAGCTAGACTGGACTTAAAAGAATATTGCTAGAGGAGGGAACCATGGTTGCAGGAATTACCAAATGATAAAATTGTAAAGCCCAAAACTAGTTTTTCATTCACAATGGCGGAGGTACGTGAAATATGTGTATAAGTGCAAAATTTGAGGATCCCAGAAGGATATGCATCAAATTTAGGCAAGCGGGCAGATCTGAATGAAGCGAAGTTGATAGGTATGAAAAAAGTCATGACTGTCATGTATTCATGGAAATTTTGATTCCTATCATTTTTCGCAGTTTACCTAAAAGGATATAGAAGTCTATTACAGGGATACGTTCTTTTTTTTAAAAAAAAGTTTATGTTCTGGTCAGTTATTGGAAAGTAGTTTAGACAGGATGGAGGAAAATATTCTTGTTATTATTACAGATCTGGAGAAAGTCTTCCCATGTGGCTTCTTCGATGTGATAGAGCATCTTCCGATCCATCTTGTGAAAGAAACCTGTCTTGATGGTCCTGTTCATACATGGTGGATGTATCCATTTGAAAGGTAATGATTGTTCTTATATAATTAATTATATCATTGTATAATCTAATCATTCGTTCATATATTTGCATGCTTACATACATATAGAAAAATTGGAGGTTGCAAACAATCAATTAAGCAGAGGGGATAAATAGAAGGGTCAATTGTGCAAGCTTATATTTCCAGAGAAACTAGTGATTTTTACTCCTTTTACTTTGGGAATGAAGTCCTTTTGTAGGAGTAATAGGCTATTTCGTAATGATGAGGGTGATAGTGATCCTACGTTTTCACCTATTTTGATTTTTAATCAAAGTGGACAGGGATCTAAAAGACATGGTAGATGAAGCCTTACTAGTGTAAAATATCAATCAGCTACAACCCATATTTTTCTTAATTGTTGATACGCCCAAATTTACACTCCAATCGGAATAGTAAAGCGGTCGTTGATCAAATATAGAATTCAACCAGAGTTGAGGTCGATCCCATAGGGAATACGTGAGAATATATCTATTAGCATCAATTTTCAGGTGTAATATCTATTCCAGAAACAAAAGTACATAAAGTAAATATGGGGGGTTTGGTTTTCAAAACTTATTAACTAAAGAAAACAATAAATAAGTGCAAGAACGACTAGATTTCAATTAATTTATGTGAGGCTAGGATTGTGTTACCCATGACATCTAATGCAAAACCCGAATATAGTGGTAAACTCGTTCATGATTACATATATAAGATCTAACAAGTTATGTAATATTTAATTCACCTTCGATCCCTCTTAAATGCCTATCATTCATCATATTTCGGTCTCAGAATGTCTATGTACTAAGCCTTGCTGTTTATCTCAGAATACTCTCACTTTTCGGTCTCAAGTATCTAGACTAGGTTAAAAACCTTGAATTTCCGTCATAGAAATCTTTTTCTAATCAAAACATCCCTTTTGGGCATGCAAAGAATAAAGGCTTAACCTAATGGGTCGACTCAGAAAGGAAGAAATTAAAATAAAGATTACTACGATATATACGCTAGTAAGTCCCAAGACTTACCCCCTATCCATCTATCTTATTGATTTGTCATAGTTCCACAACCCTAGTTATGGGTTTAGCCTAGCATATTCAATGAATAAAGCTCACAATGATACAAGGAATTCATAATAGAAAGACTTACTATTGAATAATCAATGAAGCCACAAGCTACAAGCTTGAATTTGATAAACAAAAATCCCAAATTCTTGTGAAATCTCCAAGTAAATAATATTTTCAAGGTTTTCTAGCTCTGGCCGTCCAAGACTAACTGAAAACGAAATAAAATACCTATTTATATATAAAGAAAACCTAATCCTAATTAAAATAGAAAAAATCCATCGACATGGACACGGGCCACCACACGACCCGTGTAACGGTATACGGTCTGTCAAACGGTTTGTGTAGCTCTCCTTAGCCTCATCTTCACTGCTTCTCATATGCTGCTACATACTCGGGAAAACGGCCTGTGTGATGGTCCGTGAAATGGACCGTCTGTCATGACTTTGCAATTTTTCGCCCAACTTCTTTCACACGCCGACACTTCATGGACCTTGGTTTGTCACATGGTCCGTTTAATGACCCGTGTGGCTCCACTTGAGTTATTTTACTTGTTTTTGATGGTGTCCTCGTCACGTCATATTGATGGTCAGCTAAATGACCCGTCTGACTCCCAACGGTCCATGGGCCATTTCATCTCGTGCCACTTGGCCGAAATCTTCCAACTTTTGATGGACTACTCCTTCACGCCACTTTGATGAACACCATAATGATCTATCTGACGTCCCACGGTCCATAATACGTGCTGTGGGACTTGCCTTCAATAACTAGCCAATGCCATCCACCAAATGTGAGGCCACGATGGGCCTCACGGTCCGTGTGGAGGTACATAAGCCATGTAGGTCCCCATATGTGTCACACCCAAAGTCTCGTTAAGGCGGACTGGTAACCATTGCCAATAAGGCTCGGGAGAACCAACATGTGTCCATGCACTTTTAATACATATTATAAGAGATTTCTTCATTCAAAATGCCTTTAAGAAAGTAAGCAGTAGTAACAAGCCAAAAGGAAATGCATATAGTTAGGCCATTGGGGCCACGTTTTGTAAAGTATGAAACATGACAATAATTTAATTTATATAGTCTACAAAGCCTCTAAATAAGGAAAAGCATCTGATAAGGGTCGGGACAAACCCTGCCTAGACTAATTATACAATACAAAAATATAAGCTCTAGACACACAAAGCTCCGAAGAAACCTGGAGCTTGGTAACACCAGCTGGATATCCCGTACTCCTACAGGGGAGCGCTTCTAGCACCTGTACATGCAACATGAAATGAAGGTCCCCCGTAAGGGACGTTAGTATAAGATAATGTACTGCATATGTAAGGCAGTAAATACTGTATGTGAAGTAACAACTCAAATGAAACTATGCACTGGTGTAGGATAAGAGACCTCCTTTAGTTATACTTTGGGATCATGTACTTTATGTTCTTTTTATTACTTTACCTTTACTGTATAATTTGTGCATAACATGTATACAAATGACCAACTGATTAGTGGTAAATCTATATTGGTATTGGCCCTGGCTAGGCTCTTCCTTTCACCCCATGGGTTACCTCCCGTGATAGGATCGACCCTGCCTAGGTGATTCTTCCACCCCTCGGGTTACCACCCATCAATAAGCAATATATTTTACCTTCCAATTACCTTTGAGATGATTCTTTTGGTGGTCACAATATTGGAGCTGTAGGACTGTAGATGTAGCATGTGATATGTAAATAATCATACAAGACAATATGACAATGAAAAGAGTATGTTACACAAATAATGAAATGCGTATGAGGTGAAACAACTCGTGAACTTTATTTAGCAACAAGAATCCATGAGTTTATGGATACCAAGTTACATGGGTTATATGGCTTCTTGTTGCTAAATAAAGTTAACGAGTTGTTTTTCATCTCATACATATTTCATTAGTTGTGTAACGTACTCTTTTCATTATCATAGTGTCTTGGATGATTATTTACATGTCACATACTACATCTACAGTCCTACTGCTACAATATTATGACCACCAAAAGAATCATTTCAAAGGTAATTAAAAGGTAAATTATATTGCTTATTGATGGGTGGTAATCCGAGGGGTGGAAGAATAACCTAGCAGAGTCGATCCTATAAGGGGAGGTAGCCCAAGGGGTGAAAGGAAGATCCTAGCCACGGTCGATCAGATATGGATTTACCACTGATCAGCTGGTGATTTGTATTACATGTTGTGCACGGATTATACAGTAAAGGTAAAGTAATAAAAAGAACATAAGTACATAATCCCAAAGTATGACTAAAGGTGGTCTCTAATCTTACACCAGTGCATAATTTCATTTGAGTTGTTACTTAATATACAATATTTCATGCCTTACATATTCAGTAGATTATGTCATACTGACATCCTTTATGGGGGACCTGCATTTCATACTGCACGTACAGGTGCTAGTAGCGCTCCCTGGTAGGAATACAGGATATCCAGCTGCTGTTACCAAGCTCCAGGTTGCTTTGGAGCTATGTGTGTCTAGAGCTTATATTTTTGTATTGTATAGTTAGTCGAGGTGGGGCCTGTCCCGACCCTTATCATATTCTTTTGCTTATCTAGAGGCTTTTGTAGACTATGTAAATTAAAGTGTGGTCATGTCTCATACTTTAGACAACGTGGCCCCAACGACTTAGCCATTTGTATTTCCTTTTGACTTGTTATTACTACTTACTTTCTTAAAGGTATGTTGAATAAAGAAATACTTTATCATATGTATAGAAAGCGCATAGATACAGGTTGGTTCTCCCGAGCCTTATCAGTGATGGGTGCTAGTCCGCCTTAGCGGGACTTTGGGCGTGACAAGAAGTGTTATCAGAGCGGGTCATCCTAGGTGATCTACAAAGCCGTGTCTATATAGAGTCTTATTTATCTATATGTTGTGCACCACATTTATAAGCAAGAGGCTACGTGGCATTTAGGAGTTATTACTTTCTTTTCGTTCTCTAGATCGTGCCATAGAGCCAAGTGTAATAGGTGGATTATGTCTAACCCTAAATTGTTTTGTACAACAATTATGCTAGAAACAAGGAAAAACAAAGGTAAAGGGAAGGAAGTAGAAGTGATGGTTGGTACACCCAGTCGGGTAAGACAATGAAATGAGGCTCAAGATGAGTCTCTCTCACAGACATCTCCGACTCCTCTAGCTCCTAATGAACCAGGAAGTAATGAAATTCCCCCAGAACCACCTATTGATGCTATAGTGCTGTATCTGAGAAATGCAGTCCAGCTATTGACTTGTATATTTGCTAACCAAAGCCAAAGAAAGGAAGGCCCAGTTATAGGTGCAGGTGGTGCGAATATGGCAACTAGCACGAGGATATGTGACTTCCTTAATTTGGACCCTCCATCCTTCACCGGGTCAAATACAAATGAAAATCCATAAGACTTTGTTGACCAGATTCAACGAACTTTAGATTTTATGCATGTGAGTGGTATAGAAGCTGTCGAGTTAACGACATATAGGTTGAAGGGTGTGGCTATATTGTGGTATGAAGCTTGGAATAAATCCAAGGATATAGATGCACCTTCGACTACCAGGAGGGAGTTTAAAGAGGCACTAATTGACTTTGGTTCTACACTACCATATATCACTCCACCAGTTGCTGGGAAGCTTAAGAGAACACCCAAATTATTGAATAAACCATTTGAAGTGTCTACACCAATCAGTGAATATATTATGGCTAGAAGGATTTACTATGACTGTGCAATAACTGTTTGTGACCGTGACATATTAATTTAAGATCAGGGTATCACCAAGTAAGGGTGAAGGAGAAAGATATACCTAAGACTACTTTCAGAACATGCTATGTTCACTTTGAATTTCTTATTATGTCATTTGGGCTAACGAATGCACCAACAATTTTTATGGATATGATGAATAGGGTATTCAAGCCATTCTTGGATATGTTGGTGATAGTATTTATAGATGACATTTTGGTACATTAAAGATCATAAGAGGACCACACAAATCACTTACGACAAGTGTTATAGGTTCTTCGTGATCGACAGTTGTATGCCAAATTTTCTAAATGTGAATTTTGTCTAAAAGCAGTGGCATTCTTGGGTCATATTGTATCCGATGAGGGAATAAGGATTGATTCACAAAAGATAGAGGTTGTGAAAGATTGGCCAAGGCTAACGACACCCATAGAAATTCGGAGCTTCCCACGGTTGGCAGGTTATTATAGAAGGTTTGTTGAAGGTATTTCTTCTATTTCTGCACTTCTAACAAAGTTGACACCTAAGGCAACCAAGTTCCAATGGAATGATGCATATGAAAGGAGCTTCCAGGAGTTGAATAATAAGCTAATATATACTAATCATAAGAGCCTACAATACATATTTAAGCAGAAAGACCTAAACTTAAGACAACAGAGATGGCTAGAGCTAATAAAGGATTATGACGTTGATATGCTTTACCACCCAGGGAAGGCAAATGTGGTCGCCGATGCTTTAAGTTGTAAGGCAGTCATGAATACTGGTGACCAGGCCATGGTAAGTCAAGAAATGGCTAAGGATCTATGACAACTAGCTAGTTTTGGAGTTTGCCTTCTTGAAACTTCAAAGAAGGGGTTGTTGTGCAAAATGCTATGGAGTCTTTATTGGTAATAGAGGTGAAAGAAAAATAGTTTAAGGATCCTGTTTTACGATGACTTAAAGACAAGGTGAGTTAAGGTATGATAAAGGGATTTGACCACACATAAAATGGAGTACTTTATTGCCAAAATAGATTACATGTGTCTGATATTAATGGACTAAGAAAGAGGATAATGGAAGAAGGCCATCATTCCAGATATTCCATCTATCCAGGATTAACTAAGATGTACCATGTCCTAAAGGGAATGTTTTGGTAGGGAGACATGAAAAAGGACCTTGTAAAATTTGTAGCTCAATGTCCAAATTGCCAACAAGTGAAAGTAGAACACCAAAAGCCAGGAAGTTATATGCAATGTATAGAGCTTCCAACATTGAAGTGGGATATGATCAATAAAGATTTTATTACCGGGTTGCCTCGTTCATTTCAGAAGCTTGACTCCATATGGGTAATAGTTGATAGACTCACAAAACTCAGCACACTTTTTGCCAGTCAGGAGTTATTATACAACTGAAGAGTATGCCAAGCTATACATAAAAGAGATAGTCAGGCTACATGGAGTCCCAATCTCCATTATATCTAATCGGGGGGCTCAATTCACCGGAAGGTTTTGGAAGTCCTTCCAAAGGAGTTTAGGAACACAAGTGAATTTGAGTACAAAATTCCACCCTCAGACAAACGGTCAAGCTGAGTGCACTATTCAAACACTTGAAGATATGTTGCGAGCTTGTGCATTGGACCTTAAAGGTAGTTGGGTGGACCATTTTCCACTTATTAAATTTGCCTATAATGATAGCTACCACTCAAGTGTAAAGATGACACATTATGAAGCTTTGTACAGAAGGAAATGTAGGTTGGCAATTAAATGGTTTGAAGTGGGTGAAACCGCCTTGCTTGGGCCAGAGTTAGTACAACATGCCTTGGGGAAAGTTAGGGTAATCAACAATGGCTAGAAACAGCCCAAAGCCATCACAAATTATACGCGGATGCTAGGAGGAGAGGACTGGAATTCTCAGTAGGGGATTGGGTATTTTCAAAGGTGTCTCTAATGAAAGGGTTTATGAGATTGGTAAGAAAGGAAAACTGAGCCCATGTTACATAGGACTATATCATATTATTAAGAGGTTCGGGCAGGTTGCATATGAACTAGAGGTACCCCAAGAGCTTTCAATGGTTCATCCAGTTTTTCATTTCTTAATGCTTCGAAAATGCATAGGTGACCCATCCTATATAACTTCTATTGAAGATGTACAGGTTACAAAAGATCTCACATATAAAGAGGTACCTATTCCTATTCTAGATCGTCAAGTTAAGAAGCTAAGAAATAAAGAAATAGCTTCAGTAAAACTACTTTAGAGAAACCAGCAAGTAGAAGAGATAACATGAGAGGCAGAGGACGCGATGAAATCAAAATACCTTACTTATTTGAACCTAAAGAGGAAGTTAAACATACATAATTGGGACACTAATAGGGATGTGTGATTGAATACTTAGTCTGTTGTCAAATGTTTGAGTATGTAAAGGTTCAAACTTGGTTAACCTATCCAATTATGCTAATATTCGAGGACGAATGTTTCTAAGGGGGAGGGGGGAGCATGTAGCACCCCATATCTTACAGTACTAGTACTATGTAAATGAAATGTGATATGGCTTTTCAAATTAGTGCCAATTTTTAAAAGTGCTCGATTCTCAAATTAGAGGACGATATGTATGTCTAACGCTGAAAAGGGTCGAGTGTAAATAAGTTTTAAGTCAAATTGAGGAGATCATGACCTTAAATGAGGTGAAAGTAGTGAGGTGCTTGTAGGACTTAGGAAGATATATGGTGAGTCACCTACATTCTTAGCTTAAATATGCTAGCTAAACAGAGATGAGACCTGACGCCAAATCCATCTAAGTCTGACAATGAATAAAGTCCATTTTAAGAGTGTAACTTTAGCTCGTGTTTTACCATCATAAATAGACAATACTTACAACCCAAGATGAATAATAAAAGGGCCCAAATACATCACAACCCATTTGACTAATTGGGCCCAAAATAAGTGAAGAGGAATTAGAAAAATTGGCAGCCAAGGCCCATTAACTTTGAGACCCATTTAAGCCCAAGTGAGAGGCCCAAGCTGCTGCATCACTAGCTTACTAATATGTGTTGATATGTGGTAAAAGCCCAAGAGAAAGTCGGCCAAAGTAGTCCCTTTAAAAGGGCTTAAAAAAATAGTCCCTTAAGTCATTTCACTTTGGAACAATTTTTAGCTTTTCTAAATACTCTTTTTTTTTCTTTGCTTCACTTCACAAGGCAGCCAACAAAACCCTCTAGGGTTCTTGAAGGAAATTTGAATCTTGAAGGCTAAGGTAATTGGAAATATCCATGTATTTGTTATACTTATCCCATGAAAAACCAGAAGTATATGCTAGTTATGCTTGTGAACAAAGGTCAAACAACATGTGCTTAGAAAGTTGCTGCACACTTGCCTTTTTTTTTAAGTTACTTCTCTATAGTTTGTAGTCTAAAGTATGAATAGAATTTGATGTTCAACATGGTTTAAGTTATAGATATTAATCTAAGGTTTCTGCCCTAATTTTGTTTCACTTAACAACGACTTTTATTATGCTATCTTAAGTGTGATTTTGATTAGGACTTGGGGGCTGATGGATGGAAGGCTATTGCCTCACGTCCTTCATGACTGCTTTGGTGTTGTTTTTAGACTATTTTAAGGCTGTGTTTATGTATAGATCTGTTGAGGACAATTTGGTTAAAGTCCGGATAGTTTTGAATTATTGACGTCGAGATATAGGGAAATGGTGTAAGATTGTGCTACCTGATTGAATGTTGAGTGAAGTTGGTGTGTGCTATGAGTTGTGGAATATTTCTAGCATGTTACGAACCTATACTAGGCTGTATGCACCATGTATATAGAATGGGTAATAGACACATATGCTTAGGAGTAGAAGGGATGAAATAACATCGTTGGGTCGATGCTTACGGGTTGCTGCCCAAAGTTTTTTTTTACATTAGATTGGACTGCCAAGAAGTGTTTCTTAGCTGCTAATACCCGTTTTATTGCCTACTCTATTGTATATAAATATTTGAGGGAAAAGGAGGTTACTCTGAGGTAAAAATGAGGTCATATATCGAGGTATGTAAGGATACTCGATTTCGTATTACTTGGCATGAAATCTAGATTCTTCCTTGGCACATAAAGACTCTTACCAACTCCGACACAACTATTAATTGTGTCTCCACTCTTTCACGTGTTCATATGCTCCCATACATAGTCACCTTCAAATCTACATACATACCTGGGTATCAAGTTACATGGGTTCTTATTGCTAAATAAAGTTCACGAGTTGTTTTATCTCACACGCATTTCATTATTTATGTAACGTACTCTTTTCATTGTGATAATGTCTTGTATGATTATTTACATGTCACATACTACATCTACAGTCCTACAACTCCAATATTATAACCACCAAAAGAATCATCTCAAAGGTAATTGAAAGGTAAAGTATATTGCTTATTGATGGGTGGTAACTCGAGGGGTGGAAGAATCACCTAGGTAGGGTCGATCCTATCACGGGGGGTAGCCCAAGGGGTGAAACGAAAAGCCTAGCCAGGGCCAATCCTAATTTAGATTTACCATTGATCATCTGGTCATTTGTATTACATGTTGTGCACAGATTATACAGTAAACGTAAAGTAACAAAAAGAACATAAAGTACATGATCCCACAGTATAACTAAAGGAGGTCTCTTATCTTACACCAGTGCATGGTTTCATTTGAGTTGTTACTTCATATACAATATTTCCTGCATTACATATTCAGTACATTATCTCGTACTGATGTCCCTTACGGGGACCTAGATTTCATGATGCACGTACAGGTGCTAGTAGTGCTCCCTGGTAAGAGTACAGGATATCCAACTGCTGTTACCAATCTCCAGGTTGCTTTGGAGCTTTGTGTGTCTAAAGCTTATATTTTTGTATTGTATAGTTAGTCGAGGCGGGGCCTGTCCTGACCCTTATTAGATAATTTCCCTTATCTAGAGGCTTTGTAGACTATGTAAATTAAAGTATGGTCATGTCTCATACTTTAGACAACGTGGCCCCAACGGCCTAGTCATATGCATTTCCTTTTGGCTTGTTATTACCGCTTACTTTCTTAAAGGCATGTTAAATGAAGAAATCCCTTATAATATGTATAGAAAGCGCATGGGCATAGGTTGATTCTCCCGAGCCTTATGAGCAACGGGCGCCAGTCTGCCTTAACGGGACTTTAGGCGTGACAGTATGCCCACACTTGGGTCTATTTTGGCTCCTCTTTGTACTCTTTTTCATCATTTTTCTTTCTTGTTCTCATTTCTCCCACACCTTAGTCTTTTTTCTGAAAAACAACAAAAACAAACATCAAAATAACAAGTTTGCTTGAGAATGTGCAAAAATTCTTTGTTTAAAGCGTTATACAAGTCGTATTTCTACGACTCATCAGCACCCTCAACTTAGAATGATTGCTTGTCCTCAAGAAATTAGAACTCAACCAAACAACACATAAACACAAGTGTTCACTCAGACTATGAATCGCTCCACACATTTTCAATGCATATGCCCCGCTAATAAGTTTAAGTATGTGCTCGCACCCTAAATGGGTCCATAAAGATTAAGGCAAACATTATGCATGCATGATCAGTCTACATATGATCAGGAATAAAATGACCTCAGTTTAAGTTAGCAATCAACTGATGCAAAAGATAGTGCCCTCACCACAATGACGTCTCATACTTAATGTAAGCTTGTAAAACAGAGACTATAATTCACTCTCAGAAATGGCTTCCAATGGACACACATGCCTCGATCATGAACTTGCCCTTATTTTCACCACCTTAACTCTTGAATGACCTTTTCAGGATCACATTAGGACTTTTTTCGGCTTGTAACATAGGCTCAGGCTCTGGTGAGATATATTTAGGATTAAAGTGACTAAACGGCCTCTCCCAGACACTTGCTTCAACTCATCCATTTGCTTCTTGGTCACCAACTTTTCTTGCCCCTATTTTTCCACTTTCTATAGTACAGGAAGTAAGTTTCGTGCTCATTCACATATTTCTATTCTTTTTCTTTTTCCTCATTGCTTTGCTCATGGTCACAACCCATTTCTTTTTCTCTTTTATCACTTTATTCATTTCCTCAACTTAGGCTTTTAGCCTAGGCGGAGATTCACAATGTTATTCAAGAGACCAGGGCCAAAACAGAGATCAACAGATAGATTGGGAAGGTGAATTTGGGTGATTTCAAAGAAAAGGTCCATTTAGGTCCAAATTTTGGTATGAAGGGACAATTTCATTTAGTTGGTCAATTTTTCTTGGCTAAGTGACTATTCAACAACAACTGCCTAAGATCCCCTCCTAATCCAATCATTCAAGACTTTAGTGGGACTAAACAGGCAAGATCTATCTCACAAGTGTGTCGATGGAATTATGTAATTAGCTCACAAACACTTGACACATCTTTTATACTAGTTGGTACTAGCTCACATAGGCCTGCTTGATTCATCAAAGTACCAACCATACACATATAATACTTGTCATAATCATGCAAGTTAGTCAGGATATGATGCAAACATATATATGCTCAGTGTTGTTAACATGGACATCATAAAGATCAACACAGGGCTACCCTATGCTTCTATGACACTTATACTTAAACAAACAATATGACCAAAACATGCTAGTTCTACTAGATAATACACTTGAGAGAAAAGAAATATGGCAAGAAAAACTCTCAAGTGGCAGGATGCCCCACCCCCTCCAAAAAGATAGTGTAGTGTCCTCAATTCACCATAACACACTGAAATGAAAAGATAGGGGGATAGAACATACCTGGGATGCCTTAGGCGTCAGCAGTGTCTGTGGACCCATCGTGGGTATCCTCTTCAGCATATGGAACACCCGATCCAAAGGTGCTAATGGAAGCTCCTGTCCGTGCCACCTCTGTGACCAGCTACACTCGTTCGGGCCGTTCAACTACTACTTGGCACTGGGAAATTGCAACCTTGCACATCAGTTCGTCTTCCTAACTCTGGGGTTCACCAGGAGGACTTTGTTGTTGACCCTTACATTTACACTTGTCCTTTTTTCGAGGCTGCTTATGGGTGGCGTGGGTGCATTAGATGGGATTGTTGGAACACCCCATATCTATCCAGACCTGGCGCCACGGGTACATTAAATAGGTTCATCCACGACTCTAGAGGTGGGGTCGGTGTAGGGACCTGACACTATGCAGTCAATGTAGCAATTTGGGCCTTCATACCATGCACTGTGTGTACCTGTTCCTTCATTTCATCTCCAGTCATACTCTTGAACATGCTATGGAACTAGCCCTCTAATATGCTGACTTGGCTCTGCAGGGTGGCGATTTGGCTCCTACGAGCAACGTCATGTTGGTCCACTACCCGCTGTGAATGAGACTGGACAATGTGGCGGATCCGATCAACTATCTGATCAACAATTGCCCGTGTTTGCCTCTTGGTTCATCACCAATCTATGCAAAAACTCATAGGGCACATATGCATACCCTTGCTGCACTTGAGGAGCTGCACCACTACCCTCTGGATGCTCAAAAGCCATGCCTGATGGTGGGGCGGTGGTGTAGTCCCCAAATGGGAAGGGTTGTTGCAGAGGTGTAGATGGGAAGTTGGTCGGGCCCCCTCAGCGAACGTGTTCTGCTCCTCATGAGTGGGTTTTGGACATCCTTGATCAGGGCAATGTTGGCTACACCCTTGGAGGCTATCTTCTTGTATAAAAATGCGTAGTGGGAACATAAGCCTGTTCACACAAGGCACAAACCAGGCACAGGAAGGGCAGGCCAACTCTCTCAGATAAGGCTCGGTTCCACATTTCAAAAGCAATGATTCGGACCACATTTAGTCCAAATCTGGACAATAGGCATGCTATAAGAAAAACATGCGAAGGCTGGAGTGTATTATCATTACATATGGGTCTCAGCCTAGCCCGCACCACCGATTACCTGAATTTTGCAGGAAATGTCAACGATGATTTGGCGATAGGACAATTGGGGTCTGTCACCCAAGTTGTCTTGGCCCTCTGAAGACAGGTCATTTAACAGCCCATGTGGTTACACTCGACCAACTTTCTACTGTTGTGACGTTCAGTTCCTGATATTTGCTTCCGTCCTCCAAAATGGCACTTGTACGCACCTGGAAACACAAAGCAAAAACACCAACTTGCATGACATATAAATTAAATTATTTTAAAATTATTTGTATTTTTTTGAACTATTAAAACACATGGGTTGCCTCCCATGGAGTGCTTGATTTAACGTCGCGGCATGACTTATTATCTTAACAACTCAAATTTCATCAAGGAGGAAGACCTCTATTTTTGAGGCCACTTCTGCTGCACCCATATACTGCTCAACTCTCTGCCAATTAACCTTGAATTGATCCCCATTTTCTGCTTATAGCTCAATTAAACCATGGGGAAATACTTGGCTGATCGTGTAAGGGCCAGACCATCTTGACTTGAGCTTGCCTGGGAAGAGCCTCAACCTGGAGTTGTAAAAAGTACCTTGTCACCAACACTAAAACTCTGATGAGTAATACGCTTGTCATGTTGGATCTTCATCCTTTCTTTGTACAATGTTGCACTCTCATATGCTTGGAGGCTAAACTCATCCAACTCATTGAGTTGGTTAAGCCTCAAAGTCAGTAGCCTCCTCCCAATTCATGTTGAGTTCTTTAAAGCCCAGAGTGCTTTGTGCTATAATAACACGAGCATATGACATGCTTTACCAAACACCAACTGATATGGAGACATGCCAATGGGTATCTTGTAAGCTATCCTGTAGGCCCAAAGTACATTGTCTAGCTTCCTCGCCCAATCTGTCTGGGTAGCATTCATAGACTTGGTCAGGATTTCCTTGATCTCTCTGTTTGACACTTCAACCTGTCCACTTGTATGCGGGTGATAAGGTGTGGCAACCTTGTGCTGTCGTACTCCATATTTGGCTAGCACCATATGGAAAACCTTATTATAGATTTGAGAACCCCCATCACTAGTGATAGTTCTGGGTGTCCCAAATCTGGAAAAAATGTTCTGCCTCAGAAATTGGACAACACTTTTGCTCTCATTGTTTAGTAATGCTGCCATCTCCACCTATTTAGAGACATAGTCCACCGCCACCAACATGTACTTCATTCCATAAGAACTCACAAATGGGCCCATGAAGTCAATGCCCCAGATGTAAAAAATCTCTACCTCAAGAATAGGGGTCATGGGCAACTCCTAGCGCTTGGAGATGTTACCCTATCGCTAGCACTGATCACACCCAAGCACCAAGTCGTGAGCATCTTTGTAGATGATAGGCCAGTAGTACCCTCATTGGAGAATCTTCTTCGTCATTCTGTCCCCACCATGATGACCCCCTACTGCGGATGAGTGACAGGCCTCCATTATGCTCAACATCTACACCTCTGGAATGCACCACCTGATTACTCCGTTTGCACATGTTCTGAACAAGTACAGGTCATCATAAGTACCTGCATACATCAAACATAAACTTTTTTCTTTGGTGAGGGTTAAGGCCCTTTGGCATAATATCGCTTACCAGAAAATTAGTGAAATCAGCAAACTAAGGAATGAGGTCAACAGAAGCTGCCAATACCTGCTCATCGGGAAAGGAATCATTAATGTTCAACCAATCCTTCATTCTTGACTCATTCTCTAATCTAGACAAGTGGTCTGCTACTTGGTTCTTAGATCCTTTTCTGTCTAGGACCTCGAAGTCAAACTCTTGCAGTAGGAGAACCTATCTGATCAACGACGACTTAGCATCTTTCTTAGCCATAAGGCATCTTAAGGCTGCATGGTCAGTGTGCAATATTGATTTGGTTCCTAATAAGTACGCCCAAAACTTGTCGAATGCATATACCACAGTTAACAATTCCTGCTCAGTCACTGTATAGTTCTTTTGAGCATCATCGAGGGTCTTGTTGGTGTAGTATATAGGGTGGTAGATTTTGTTGTGCTTCTGTCCAAGCACAACACCCACAACAATTCTGCTTGCATCAAACATTATCTCAAATGGTGCAGTCCAGTCAGGTGCAACTACCACAGGCATGAAAATCAACTTTTGCTTTAGACTCTGAAAGGCATGCTTGCAGCTATCATCAAAGTGGAACTTTGCATCCTTCTCCAATAGCTTGCATAAGGGGTGTGCAATCTTAGAGATGTATTTAATAAATCAACGATAGAAATTGACATGCCCAAGGAAACTCCAGACCCCCTTAACAGATATGGGGGCGGTAGTTTCTCAGTTACCTCGATCTTGGCTTTATCCACTTCTATGCTGTTGTTATAAGTCTTATGGCCAAGAACTATCCCCTATTTGACCATGAAGTGGTACTTCTCCCAATAGAGCACCAAGTTAGCCTCTTCACAATGCTATAGTGCCCTGCTAAGATTCAATAGACATGCATCGAAGGAATCACCCACTACAGAGAAGTCATCCCTAAATACCTCAAGGGTGTCTTTAACCATGTCAAAAAAGATTAACATCATACAGCGTTGGAAGGTGGTTGGGGCATTGCACAGCCTGAAGGGCATCCTTCTAAAACCAAATGTTCCACACAGGCAAGTGAAGACAGTCTTCTCCTAATCCTCTGGGGCTATGGATATCTAATTGTAGCCCGAGTACCCGTCAAAAAAGCAATACCACCCTCTACCTGCTAAGTGTCTAACATCTGGTTTATGAAGGGCATGGGGAAATGGTCCTTCAAGGTCCATTTATTCATCTTCCGGTAGTCCATGCACACTCGCCATCTAGTCACGTGTCTCGACGCACCAACTCATTTTTGTCATTGGCAATCACTATCATGTCCCCTTTCTTTGGGACACACTACTCTGGACTGACCCATTTGCTATCAGAAGTAGGGTATATCACCCTAGCATCTAGCCACTTGATGATCTCCTTTTTCACCACCTCTTGCATAGGTGGGGTTAGCCTGCACTGATACTCAATGCTGGGCACACAATTGTCCTCTACTTTTATCTTGTCCGTGCATATCTGTAGGGGAATCGCTATATCTGTAATGGTATAACCAATAGCTCGCTTGGACTTTTAAAGGACCCCTATCAAAAGCCTCTACCTGATTTTCATGAAGATCTGTAGCTAAAATCACAGGAAGAGTGTTGTCAATTCCTAAAAATATATACCAGAGGTGTTGGGGTAACTCTTTAAGCTCCACAATGGGAGGCTCCTCATAGGATGGTTTAGACGGCGGCGTAGACCTATTCTGCAGATCTAAGCCCAACATTCTGGGTACAAATGGCCTTGTTCCCCTACCTTGCAACGCATTCACAGCGTCGCCGTTGCCACTATTACAAATATCTTGGAACTTCATCAACACCGCTGCTAGTGTGTCTACACTCATCATTTTGTCAAGTGGGATCTCAAATAGACAATCATCTTCAACGTCTCGGATGGACATCACCGCCACCTCTTTAGGTTGCTTTATTGTAGCACAGACATTGATCTTCACCTCTTTCGTGTTGAGTCTGAATGTCAAATCCCCTCGCTCCACGTCTACCAACGCCCTGCCAGGGGCCAAAAATGGTCTCCCAAGGATGATGGGAACCTCAAAATCCACCTGAAAGTCCAGAAAAACAAAGTCTGTCAAAAAGATGAACTGACCCACAAAAACCAGGACATTCCATAGAATCCCCACGGGTCGTTTTACTGATCTATCCCCCATGAGTAGCCGCATTATAGTGGGTTTGGGGACTCTTAAGCCCAAATACTTGTAGACCACAAACGATATCAAGTTGATGCTGGCACCCAGATCATAGAGAGCTATGGCAAAATCAAATGCTCCAATAGTACACAGGATAGTGAAAGCTCTCAGATCTTCCTTTTTTTCTACGAGAGATCTTGTGGCAATGGAACTATAGTGGTGGAGATTATTTGCCGCCTCAATCATGGCTATCCTCTTCTTAGTCACTAAATCTTTCATGAACTTAGCATAGCCCGGCATCTGCTCAAGTGCTTCCACTAGAGGAATATTCACTGAAATCTCCTTCTGCATGGACAAGAACTACTGAAACTTGTCATCTTTAACCTTTCTCTGCAACCTCTATGGTAATGGTGGTGGCGGCTTACGAATGGCTGGCAGCAGTTGTTTCACTGTTGGTGTCACCTCAGGCTCTTTAGTGACCTGCGACACTGCTGATGTTACTTCTGCTTCCTTACTTAAGTCATTGACGTGCTCCTCCATGGGGTTAGGCATCTTGCTTTTAACTTCCTCCAAACCTACATAAATAGGCACAACAGGGTCACATAGTACCTTACCGCTCCTTGTGGTTACTGCCATGCAACAAGCATCATTTTTTGGAATATGAATAGTGTCGCTCGGCAGTGACCTAGCTTTCCTATGGTTTATGGCTGCTGATAATTGACCCATCTACTGCTCTAATTACTTGATTGAGGTGGAATGCAAGTTGACCAACTGTCGAACATTTTACATCTCCCCCTTTATATCTCGCATCCCTACCTCCGTGGACTCAACCTTACTAAGTACCTTTGCATCATTTCTTCTAACTTTGAGTTTCCACCACTATCATTCTAATGCTCATGGTTCCTATAACCGTCTCTATTCTGCCAGTTTCCTTGATAGTTTTGATCACGACCATAGTTCTAACCTTGATTACCCGCATTGTATGGTCGGTAACCCCCTGGCTGCCTGAGAAGTTTGCCTCTTCATCAAAGTTGTAGCCTTGTTCATCGTGCCTAGGCATTATGTCTACAACTTTTACCTTTTCTACTCCTTCTAAGAAACCCTTTGCAAGAAAATCCTGTTAGGTCTTCATGTGTGCCATGTCTTGATCCCGTTCCTCCTTCTTTCATCGCTGCTCCTCTATCATTTCAAAGATGAGCCCCGAACAGTCTCTATCTCTAGTGTACCATGCTCTTTTATGACGAAGGTAGTGCGATTATCAAAAATGGAGAAGAGTCATCCTTAGTGGTGGAGGTGAAAGAAAAGCAAGAACGGGATCCTATCCTCCTTCAGTTAAAAGATGATGTTCAGAAGCAAAAGGTACTAGTGTTTGCAGAAAGAGGAGATAGAGTCCTGAGGTACCAAGGCAGACTGTGTGTACCAAGTATTGATGGCCTTAGAGACTGGATTCTAAATGAGGTTCTTAATGCCAAATACTCTATTCACCCAAGTGCAACAAAAATGTATAGAGATTTATGAGAGGTGTATTAGTGGGGTGACATAAAGAAGGACATTACAGAGTTTGAGTCCACGTGCCCGAATTGCCAGCAAATTAAAGTGGAGCACCAAAAGCCTTGTGGTGTGGCCCAGAATATTAAAATTCCAGAGTGGAAGTGGGAGATGATTAACATAGACTTCATGACAATATTACCCTGATCTCGTAGACATCATGATTCGATATGGGTAATAGTAGATAGGACGACCAAGTCAGCTCACTTTCTAATTGTCAAGACGACTGATACAACTGAGGACTATGCCAGACTTTAAGGAGATTGCTAGATTGTATGGTGTCATGACCTACGCCTAGGGCTTAGATGTGACATGATGCATGGGGAACCCGAAGGTACCCCAAGTAAGTATCTTAGCACATCATTATACATCCTTGACTGCGGAAGCAATAAAATGACAACAAGAGATAGTAAATAGGGATAACCAGCACTAGGGGACAACTTTCAAAACATAAACATCAAGAGTCAAGAGAGAGTCGAAGCTCACAGCATGATACATAACATGTCCAATATCTCTAACCATAGAACTTAGTGGGGGCCAAGACAAACAATCGGGCTCACCCTCATAGTCAAAATATACAATAAAGGAAGAGAGCGGTAATACATAACATAAGAACATAGACATTGTTCCCGAAATGAAGGACTCACCAACTAACTTTAGAGAAGTCATACTAGCCACGTGGAGGAGGAGGATCAAGTGGGGCTTCGATCCCTACATAGTAACATCATGTAGGCATAGAGTATGTGTTAGTACGTTTGAATGTACTAAGTATGTAGGATGCGATGCAACAAGAGAGAGGCAACACTATCAAAATGCATAATGATAAGCAATAGATAACATAATAATAATATGACATGTATGATTAATGCTTATGTAAAGGATGCTTACATATAAAATAATACATGTGTAAAAAGAGACCATCATTGTAGAACTCATAGTCTACCAAGGTACAAACCCCTTTGGTTGGTTAGTGGATCATCACACCCTACCACCCATGGTGATTAAGGTACTAACCCCTCAACCCGGTTACCAAGGTACAAACCCTTGATTGGTTGGTGGATAATCACACCCTAGCACCCTTGGTGATTGAGGTACTAACCTATTAACCCTGTTATCAAGGCACAAACCCTTGATTAGTATCAAGGTACAAACCCCTCGACATGGTTAGCGGGCTCTTAATCCCCCAAGTAAGGCATGGTCACTTTCCAACACTATATAGGAGAATATCATATACATACATTCCTTTCATTATCATCAAGTCATTCAACTCATAGATATGCATTGGACCTTTAATTCCTCAAAATACCTTAACCAGACATTCTATCAAACACTTGGCGGGTGTGTAGTGCTAGTGTAAGATTATGCAATTCAAGAGTGGAATCATGCTAGGAAATTCATTGTAAAACTATCAATAGATACATAGTAACACCCACAAGAAAATACCTCAAAACCCTTCATCAAATCTCACAATAGATCATAACTTCATAGTTCAAAACATGCTAAGACAATCACAATTTTATGAAACTCCAACATATTGTGCAGTGAAATTCATAATAAGTAAGACCCATGAGTAAATGAACTTTAAATCTTGAAGTTTTAGGTAAAAGAAAACTTGGGCATTATGGGTGAAAGGAACCCATGAAAGAAACCAACATACATTGACTTTGGAGAATTCTTGAAGAAGATTGGAAATGAAGACTTGAAGCTTGAATGAGAACCTTAAGATTTGTATGACTTTTGGGACTTGAAATTTGGAGTGAAATATGAGTCTAAGTGTTTGAGTGAGTGTTGGGGAATGTCTTGGATGATATGAGGGTGAAATATGGCTAAGTATGTATATTTTCACACATGGGAACACTTAGGCCCAACACCCAAAAGTCTTGTACTGATTTAGAAAAATAGTGCACAAATATACACAGTAGCGCAACCTTGGCACGTCGCACTAGGGGCACGGATTTCTCTCTGGAAATTGCGTTTTATGATTTCCAAATTTTGATATGGTTGCTTAAAATTGGGGTTAGACATATTTCCTACTCAATTTTACCCCTTGATCAAGAATATGAATTCCAATTTTTGATATCACACATGAATTTTGAGATATATGAAAATTATGATTTCGAATACTTTTGAGGCACATTTTTGGGCACTTTTTAGGGTAGTTTCACATGGTGTTCCCATATCCATTATTTCAGGTAGAGGCCCCAAATCATAGCACAATCTTGGGAGTCCTTTAAAAAAGGGCTGGTTACGAAGGTGAACTTAGTACATCCTTCCATTCTCAGATAGAAGGGAAAGTGTAGCGAACTATACAGACTCTTGAGGATATGTTGAGGGAATATGTTATAGACTTTAAAGGTAATTGGGATTACCCTTGATTGAATTTTGTTATAACAATAGTTTCCAAGCTAGCATACAAATGGTATCATATGAGGCCCTTTATAGGAAGAGATATAGGTCGCCTATTAGATGGTTTGAAGTTTGTGAGGCAGGATTGATAGGAGCTGATTTAGTCCATCAAGCTATGGAGAAGGTGAAAGTAATTCAAGAAAGACTAAAGACAACCCAAAGCCGACAGAAGTCTTATACTGATATTAGAAGGACAGATTTGGAATTCGAGGTAGGTGATTGGGTGTACCTAAAGGTTTCACTGATGAAGGGAGTTATGAGATCTAGGAAAAAGGGGAAGCTCAGTCCTCGATATGTTGACCCATACCAGGTTATTAGGAGGATTTGTAATGTGGCATATGAATTGGAATTGCCACCATAGTTAGTTGCTATTCATCTAGCATTCCATATTTCTATGCTTAAGAAGTGCTTGGGAGACCCCATAACGGTTATGCCTATAGAGAGAATTGGAGTCAAAGATAGCTTGTCATATGAATAGATCCCCGTTTAGATACTAGATCATCAAGTTTGCAAATTGAGGACCTAGGAGGTTGCTTTTGTTAAAGTATTGTGGGGGAACTAGTTTATCGAGGAAGACACATGGGAAGCTGAGATAGATACGAAAGTTGGATATCCTAATCTATTCGTGCCTTCCAATGACGAGCATAAAGGCAGAATTCCTTATTCCACCATTGAATTGAGATACATCCTTAAATATGAGTAATATGATATCTAGATAGCTTCATATTGATAAACTAGTCTATGTGTGGTAAACATGTGTATATTCCACAGTTTCACCTTTATTTGAGGATGAATGTTCTCAAAGGGGAGATATTGTCCCCATTACTCTATCCTCACATGTACTTATATTTTCAAGCCTCACTCTTATATGTGGGAATTGTATTAGGGTCATAAGAGACCTCTACTACTTAGTCGAGTTCAAAATGTTCATATAAATCAAGTTTCTAGTCTTATATTATGCAATGATCAACTTTAAATGATCATAACTCTTAGAACATAAAGAGTTAGATGTCCCACGACCTAGAAAAGGAAATCCCTTTGCATTAGATTTCCAATGCAACTGATTTCACCATATTTGGAGTCCGGAGACTAAAGTTATGACCATTTTACTGAAGACTGTCAGATGCAGAGTGCATCGATGAAACCTCTTTACAGGCCATAAATTAAAGTATGACCCATCTTCTAACTCATGGAAACAAGTCGTGAAACTCTAATTTTTTCCCCAGATTTTATGGACCAGTCTACGGGTCGTAGAATCTTTTATAGGCCGTAGAATGGGCTTGTAAAAATGATCTAGAGACCCTAAAATTTACCCAAAGTTCACGGAAGGGTCCTTACGGGACATAGTGGGACTTGTAGATGACCTGATCTGCGCTTTAAAAGAGGGGTAATTTTCTCTTTTCTCACCCTTTAATCCTAACCTTATTAGTTTTCACTTAAGTAATCCCCTAAAACATAATTCCTTATATCATTAACATTCAATCACTCCCCAAAACTCAGAACATAGTTTCAAATGGGTGAAAGTTAGGGCTTTCAAGAACCTTCTTCAATTCCTCCAAGAAACTAATTTCTAAAGTATGTAAGGCCCTCCAAAAGTTATCCTACGATTACTTTAATATCTTTTACCACTAGTCTCTACCCAAGATCAAGTTTATGAGTTGAGATCAAGTTTTCTCCATTATTAGTCAGTTTCTTTGAAATACTAGTTCATGTATTTGTTGTTGATAAAACTTATGGTCTTTAGTGATTTCACTACTAAATTAAGTTATTAAGTTAAGGTTTCCTAGTCAAGGTTGCAATCATAAGAACACTAGATATTTCATGAAAACTATTATGTTCACAGTTTTGAGTTGAATGTAAGGAGTACTTAAAGCTTCTGTATTAACCAGATAGCGGAGTAAAAATTTTGTTTTGTGACACTTTGTAATGATACAAATTTAGTTAAAGAGAAGAGATGAGTTGAGAAATGTTTAATAAAAGTTAAAGTCGGCTAAGTCCCAAAAGAATAAAAAGGCATTTTGAGAACTCTTACTTTTAAAGTTATGAGCATTATAAAAGTTATTTTGGGAGCAGTATTAAGCATCAGTATGAGTGAGAGTAATAATAACTTGAACTCATAAACTACATAGCCGGCATAGGATAGGATTGCAGCAAAAGTGCAACTCCTCACTGCCACTAAGATGGCCTAATTTTGGGATAGATCCACTCCTCTAGTTTTTGTTCCTTACCCTAGCAAAATATGAAATGTCTCTGGCAACATGGGCAAGACGTTGTATAATCACAAAGCTCATAGTAATGGTTGTTGATCAGAGAAACTCCCCAAGGTAAAGTAAACTACTTTCTATTTATATAGAGTTTCAACATATTTTTTTACTTTCAGCATGCACTTTATTTATTACTTACGCTATCCTATTTGAGACATGTTTTAATTAATTTGACTATAGTGTCGTATCCTAAGTTCTCAATTTTAGCTATTTTACATATTGTACATTCCACGTATTAACGTTCTTTGGACCTGCATCATTATATGATGCAGACACAGGTAACAGAGTTCCTCCGCAGATGCTCCATTGAGGACTAGCTATTCATTCAACTATTGGTGAGGGCTCTTATCAGTCAGACGCTTTGTAGTCTTTATCTATATTTTTAGTATTTCTTTCCAGTTGTGGTTATTGTGAGCCTGTCATAGCAGTTGTTTCAGATTATTCTAGTTAGAGATTCCATAAACTATATTACATGAGTTTTTGTTCTTATTTTTAGTTGTTGTTGAGATATTTTCTCCGTTTTGTTTGTTTAGACTGTATCAGTTTCTTCAGTATATTATATCAAAGACTATGATTTGTCGTTTGTGTCTTCCGCCACGTTCAGGGTGTAAACTTGGGGTGTGACATTTTATTTATACTTAAGGGACTGTCTTTTACTTTCATAGAGGGTGAGTAAGAGATATGTCTTACCCCTCACCTAGTCTATGATTTAGAGGCTTGTTAGATATGACATATGACTCTAATGACTTATCTACCTCTTATCATTTTTATACTATAGTCTAAGGTTATGTCTTAGCTTCCGCTTATGTATTTTCTCTTATTACCCTTAAATGCTTATGATATGCTAAGAAAGCTAGTTTGAGGTTCCTTCAAGGATATAGTTCATCGTATTACACTCAAGGTCTAGCTTAGGTCATAACAAACTTGGCATCAGAGCCTAGGTTTTGAAGTGTTTGAGGGAGTCTAACATGCCACATCGAGTAAAGTCTTATTCATGGCTGTGAAGCATGCCACATCTATGAATATGATACTATGAGGCATTTTAGGAAAATCTTGACTTCTTTTGTGATTCATTTCATTCCATAGAATGTGTCCTAAGGCGTCCAAACTCTAATGATTGCTATTTTTACCTTATACGAAATGCCTCCAAGAAGATCTTGAGCCAAGAGAAGTATGTGCTACGAGGATCAAGCTCCTATGACCCTTCGGGAGGACAAGTCACCAATACTGAATTTCAAACCATTATTGCTATGTTGGGCTTGGGCAATGGCAAACTAGGCAAATTAATATGTAATTGCTCCTTTTTTTTATACTCTTACCCCGAAGGCTGAGGTTAGAGATTTTTTATGAATGAACCCTCCTGAGTTCCATTATTCAAAGGCAGATGAGGATGCTCAAGAGTTTATTGATGAAGAATACAAATTGTTGGATCTCATTGGGGTGACTCTAGAAGAGAATGCATAATCTATAAAATTAAACTCAAGGGAGTGGCCCAGGTATGGTTTACTTAATGGGTGTTTGAAAGGATGGAGGAAGGTTCGCTTGGTTGGGAGGATTAGAAACTTGCATTTCTTGTTGGCTTCTTTGCTCTCTAGTTATCAACCTCAAGCAAGGGAATGTGTGTGTGAGGAAGTATGCCCTCAAGTTCACTAAGCTCTTCAAATATGCTCTATCCTTAGTTGTGCTAGAATGAGCAAGTTCATTTTACGAATATACAACTTAGTTTTCAAAGAGTGCGGGACTGCTATACTTATGAAGGAGATCGTCATCTCTCAACTTATGACTTATGCTGAGAAAATCAAAGGTGAGAAGCTCAAGGAGAAAGGGATATAGGAGTCCAAGAGAGACCAATTCAAAGGTGGATTCTCTGATGCTAGATCTGCTAGTGGAAACAGTCATCCCAAGCTAGGCCAAAGGTTCTAAGGCCAAAGGTCATTTTAGGCTCCTTGTTTCATACACTTGAATTGCATAATTTTAATTACATATTCATATACCCACCATGTTTGACTAAATCTTCTTAACAAGGATTCTTATGGTGATGAAAGAATATTGCATGAACCTCAAGACAAGCATGTTATGACAAATTATGGGCTCCCAAGCATGTATTGAACTCATGAAAAGTTCCTATGATTTTCAAGTAAAATATTGACCCCCTTTTCTATATTTCTACCCTTTTGTGAGTGAATAATGTCTACGTGAAGGGGTCAAGCGTAATAACTATTTTACCCTCATTTGCTAACTAAAGCTCATTAGAAGGGATCAAGCATATCAATCTCCATCCTTATGTGCAATGCAATGCCTACTAGAAGGGGTTAAGTCTGTGCTATATTTTTACCCTCTAGTATAAGGTGTATACCTACGTGTAGGGGTGATGTTCTATCAAAATATAGCACATTTGATGCTTAAAACTTAGGATTTTTTTGTTCTCAATGCAATATTTATGGTTTATGTGTTTTAGGTGTTTATTTTGCAGGAAAGTAGGTTGGCATGATTTTTGGGGTAAAGTTTACGAAACCCTCTACGAGTTGTAGAGTGGGTTTCGTGGAGATTTCCAGTGACATTTGAAGATCTAATGTTTAGGCACACGAGACCTCTTTACGAGTCATAGATCATTCTACTAGTCATATAGAGTGGTTTCATTGAAAATTTCAGTGAAGATCTAGTGAAGGATCAAATGTTGCAGGTGAAGTCTACGAGAGGGAAATACGAGTCATAAATCAATTTACGACTCGTGAAATAGATCCATAGTAGTGAAGTTTAAGATCTCTAAAGCTGAACACCAAAACCTCATTACGACTCATAAACCCAGTTACGAGTCATAAAGGCCTGTCTATGAAGTCACTGACCAGTTTTTCTAATTTTTAGGACTTGTTTTTAATTTTAGGTCACTATTCAATGAACATAGTAGATAGGATGTCATTAGAGTAATTTTTAGGGTCTTATACTTGGAGACAAAATATTGGAGAGGAGAATACACTTGTGGATTCATTCTATCTTTCAATCTTGTGATTCTCAATACAAATTAGGTCTGCTTTTCCTCAATCCATTTCGGTAAATGATTAATTATGTTTCATCAATTCAGGATTTCTCCATCTATCCATGGCATGAGTAGCTAAACCCACAACTTGGGGTTGTGGGAACCATGAAGATTTACCCAAATAAACCTGGATAATTTGTAATTCTTGGA
Source organism: Solanum ossicruentum (assembly GCA_025774065.1). NCBI lineage: Eukaryota > Viridiplantae > Streptophyta > Magnoliopsida > Solanales > Solanaceae > Solanum > Solanum ossicruentum. Next base: position 29,810 of record JAOTQR010090721.1, read on the forward strand.
ATAAGTATTTTTATGTATTAATTAATTCTATTCATTTTGCATGTTTTCTAGTGGTGACCAACACTAGAACTTACCTAGTACTACCTTCCTGATTAAGATGGTAATGAATAGGAAAAGATATTGGTTAATAGGATTCGATGATGTGTTCTCATCTAACCAATCGAATTGGACCAATGGGAGGTGATAAGGACTATAGGTAATGGTTCGTATTGAATACTATAGAGATGACTAAGTCACATAGTGAAATTTGCTTCTCATCTTTGACCAAAGAGCTTGGTGAACTTAAATTATTGTCCTACATGTTATACTCTAGTTGAGAATTGGGTTATCTGGGATATTGAGTTGGTGAATCATGGCGAACACATTTCTCAAGTTGGTCTCCATTATTGATTATCTCTTGTCTTAGCTAGTTTAATTTAATTTCTTATCAATGATTGCACCCCCCCTTGAGGAATTGAGTTAGTTAATACTTAAATGTTTTATTAGTGAATCGATTTGGAAAGTCTCCATATTCTTTGTGGGATTCGACCCTAACCTTAGTTAGGCTTTGTATTTGATAACGTCCGTTTCATCTTCCAAAAGAGAGGTGTAACTTGGGTGTGATCAAAGATTATGGCGTGTTGCTAGGGAATACGGCTAGACTTTGATTGAATTCACTAGTAATTGTAATTCGAGTGTTAAATTCTTAGTTCCCTTGTATTTTACTTTTGTTTTTGTTTTTATTTTGTTTCTTTGTAGAGTATATTAGGTAGTGTATGCCCAACATTAGTGGTCAAGGCAATCCCTTAACTCCACTTGATCCAGAGATTCACTGTATTACTAGAAGAATGGCTCAAGAGAATGCTAATATTGCGAGTAATGTAGGCTTGAATCGGAATATCATTGATGATGATTAGAATGACAACGGACCTCATTTAGAGAATATTTTATAGCCTAGGGAGTAGAATGACAATTCTTATTGGTGGAATCAATATAGATTGAACTATATGGCGATGTATGTTACTGGGGCTATTATGTTGCCACCACTACCGGTTGATACAAAGTTCACTGTTTCTAGTGGGTTGCTTCAAATGATACAAAACCATAGATTATTTGCAGGCCTACCATTAGAGGATCTACATAGCCACTTGCACAACGTGACATTTGTTTGCAAGAGTGTGAAGGGGACATAAAATCTATCCATGGATACTGTGGGACTACATAGTTTCCCATTATCTCTTATGGGCAATGCTGTGATATGGCTATCTGAGCTCCCACAAAGCTTAATCACTAGTTGTGCAGATTTGCAGAAGGTCTTCTTGGAAAGGTACTTCCCTAGGTCAAAGAAGCTCAAGTTATAGGATCAAATCAACAATTTTGAGCAACTTCCTGGTGATTCAATTAGCACTACATGGGAGTGGTTTACTAACTTTTCGAGGAGAATCCCTAAACACAAGATAGTAGATGATGCTTTGGTAAAGATCTTTTATCATACCCTTGATGAGAATAGACGAGTTTGGTCCAACACTATTATGAGGGGGGGACATGTTTTTAGATCAACCTTTCGCAAGGATTGTTGAATGGATGGAACAACTGGTTAAGATTAATCGTGCATGGGACAATGGGATAGAGCTTCTATGAAGAGTTCATTTGCTATTAATATTAGTTCAGGGCATGCTAAAATCAATGAGGAGATTATGCAACAACATTCTCAACTCCACACAAGCAAGGATGTGGTGATCAATCAAAATAAGGAAAGAGTAAATGCGATAGTTCACAAACCTATACGTGCACCTGTGTACGATGAGCCTTATTATAATGAGGATTCTTGCATTGTGGACAATCTGATGGGGGGTTTTTGGACTAACGCCCAAGGGTTCAATCAGGAATATTGGTGCCAAGGTCAAGGGAACCAAGGGGGAACTATTCAAGAGATGGAGCTTATAGAGAGAACCGAGGTGGTTATTATGAGAGAAATATAGGTCCTGAAACAAATTGGGGCAAAAGAGATAGTTTTAGGAATGATCCATATGTACCACCACATAATCGAGACGTCTTTACAAGAAATTCTAGAATTGAGGAGATGTTTGACCATTTGTTGAAGAAGGCCAAGACATAAGATGAAACCTTAAGGAGCATGAAGTCTGATATTTGAAGTATTAGTCAACTGATAGAGTCTCATTCTATGTCCATTAAACAACTTGAGCAACAATTTGGTCAAGTGTCTACTCAGTTAAATCAGCATCAGAAAGGTACATTGCCTAGCAACACTGTTCAAACTCCAAAGAATGTATGTCGATTACCACAAGAGGTGGCAAGAGTACAATTGATCCTCCTATACCGATTGAGGTAGAAGATGTTCATGGGAAGATAGTTGCAGGTAAGGATGTGGTTGAAGGAGATGATTATGTCAAAGATGGGGTAACTGAGGTAGCTAAAGAGTCACAATAATATAAGACCGTCCCAAGGCCTCCATCTCCTTTTCCTCAAAGACTCAAGAAGAGGGAGGAGGAAGGCAAGTTCAAACACTTTCTCTCCATGCTTAAGCAATTATCCTTCAACATCCATCTAGTTGGAGCTTCGGAGAAAATGTCAGGGTATGCAAAATATATGAAAGACTTGGCTACTAAAAAACGGACTTTGAGTCAAGATCTTTCGAAAGAACTTCAACATTGTAGTGCTATCATTACTAAGTCATTGGTTCAAAAGCATGAAGATTAGGTGTTTTTACTATACCTTGCACTATAGGAGATGTAGAGTTTGCAAGAGCACTTTGTGATTTGGGTGCTAGTATGAATTCGATGCCTCTTGTGGTTTTCAAAAAGCTTGGTTTGGGTACTCCTACTCCAACTAGGATGCGGTTGTTAATAGTGGATAGAACAGTCAAAAAATCAGAAAGGATACTTTATGATGTGTTTGTAAAAGTGGTCAAATTCATGTTCCCTATAGATTTTGTGATTCTTAATTGTGAAGTTGATTTTGAAGTCCCTATTATATCGGGGAGACCATTTCTTACCACAGGGCGAGCTCTAGTGGATATGGACTCTGATCAACTCAGATTTACGGTGAATGAAGACGCAGTGTCCGATATTTGCCAATATATGAAGCATCCAGATGAGCTGAAAAGTGAGGTTTAGGCAATTGGTGAAGTCTAGTAGCCAATTCATCTAAGTTGTTCATTATTGGTGAAGTCTAGTTGCCAATTCATCGAAGTCGTTCCATGAAAATAAATCAGAGGCTACTTGGCTAGCAACCCAAGGGTTTTTGATGTTCTAGCTTAGGTTTAAGTTTATTTTCAATTTTTTGATTCCTAGGTAGTTGTTTGATTATGTTTTGATTATTATTTTTAACATTGTTTTTGTTGCATATAGGGTGAAAGTGAATTTTATGATGAGTATACAGGTTCAAGACTAAGCCAGCAGATTTTGCTGAGAATTACATTTGATGCAATCTCTATGACTAGGGTTATAAGTCATATTGCACTTTGTGACTCATGATTCTGTTTCATAGAGAACTACACTGAGCAGGATAAGTGTGCACTCCACCTACGAGCCAACATTATGGCTTGTAGATCAAACTACGAGTCAAGAATGGGGTTCGTGGAACTCAGGTAAGTTTTTGAATTTTTCTAAGTGTTAAGAGGTCTACGAGACTAAGACTTACGAGTTGTATCTACAACTCATAACTGGGGTTATATAGACCATAACCTGGTAATTTTAAACGTTGACCCGGTAAGGTATAAAAGGGGGGGTCAAATTAATTTGATCCCACTTTTGCCCTAATTTATCAAAAACTCCCCCAATTTCTTTATTTTCTCCATTTCCGGCCAACTTTCCAGCCAATGTGACCTAATTTTCGGTAAGAAATTCTAGCTACTCCTAGGGTTTTGCATCATTCACATTCTCTTTCTTGTTTAAGTTCATCATCATCTTTGGTACATTTCTTGGTTAAGTTTTAATCTCAAAATTTACATCGATCTAAAATGTTTGATGAGATAATGGTGATGTGTTTGATTTCTAAGATTGAATTTCCTAGTGTATGTGAATTGTGAATGTGAAATTAGGGGTATTTTTGATTAAATTGATTGTTTAAGCCCGAAATTAGGTGATATAGCCTTGTGATTGTTGATTGTGTGCCCATGGAATCATTTATCATGTTTGAAGAAGTAATATTGTGTAGTTTGTGGTTGTGAAATGGTATTTGATATCATTGGTCTATGCAATAGTATGAATCATAATGGAAATTGTCGAAAATATATGTTCTTCCATGCTTGTTCATTTATCGATGGGGTGAATATATGTTGAAATCATTATTGGTGTATGCATTGTTACGTGCTTACCATGTGAGTATTTGTATGCTTGTTGCTGGTAGGATGATGTTTAAAATATTTTTGGGGTTCGTGTTATGAATTTCGATAGGTCAGGTACCTGAAAGTTCTAGTTCACGAGAGTTTTTTACGACTCATAGATGATCCTATGAATCATAATTGCCCCTGTTGGGAAGTCCAGTGATGATTTTTTTGAATATTTATCATTCGAGTGCTTCTACAAGTCGTACATCACTATACGAGTCATAAATAGGTCTCGTAGACCCTTGCCTATTTTGAAAATTACTCCTTGGAAATGTATAAAAAATTAGTCTATGACTCACAAACCAAGTTGTAAGTCGTACCTGGGTCTTGTATAATTTAGTGATCATTATTGTTTTGAACCCCTGGTTTTCGAGACCATTTTACAATTCTAGTTCTAACTATGACTCATTACTGACTTTCGTAAACCCTATCTACAACTGATCCAATTATGTGTTTATTTTTTTATTCTTGCTTGTTGGGGCTAATAACGGTTCTTTTATGCTTAAATTTTCAGATACAATGGCTCCGAAAGGAAAATGTGCAGAGATTGATACTTTCAGAAGATAACTCATTGATGAGCCTACAGATGACAAACATGAGGATGATGATGATGATGAGGACGTGCTCGAGCTAGCCTTGAGGACATTGAGGCTAGAGGAGGAGATGAGGCTAGCCCAGGAGCATGATAGGGCAAAGGGTATTGGCCCATCCTGACAGAGTTTGACCGCGAAACATACTACCCCACAGATGGGAGATGAGCAGACGCAGCCTGAGATAGGCACTTAGAAGCCAAGGTATGTTTTTTAGCCCATATTTATTCTAGTTTTGCGTGATTTGGTGCATTGAGGACAACACACAACCTTTTTGATGGGGTGTGGGTAGTTATGGGTCTTGGTGAAGTCTGAGTAACCTATGGTCTATAACTACCCCCAAATTGTGATCCCGAGATTTTCTTGCCTATGTTCTCTTTCCTCGTGCATATTTAATTTCTATTGAACCGGTATGTTTATGATCTTTAGATAATATGTGTAGCATATATTACTAATTCTTATGGTATATAACATATTTTTATGATTGGTTTTGAAAATAGATACCCACCAAAAATTTTTGCTTAGCAGTTAAATGACAACTATGCATGTTTGGGTGTTTCGCAATAATTGTTTTGATAAGTGAGGGTAATAGAGATATGAAGCATGATTTGTGAATTGCTTGTTGATAATGTATTGCAATGCCATGTGAGAATGAGCTTATCTTGCCAAATTCATATATTTTGTGTTAATTCAGAACTCGCCTTATTACTCTAAGTTAGATTGTAGATTAAATGGATTAGGAAGGGATGTTAGACCTTTGTTCTTTAATTATTTCACTTTAGCCTAAAATAACTAACCAAATGATGTTTTATGCCTTGTTCCAAATATTTGTGACTTACATGAATCAATTCTTTGAAAACGCCTAATTGGCATAATATTGTCTAGTTATAAACATTGAGATTGACCCTGGTCTGTCCTTGAGCATTGTGAATTGATTGAGGAAAAAACCAAAGTGAAGAGTGGCTACCAAAAGTGCCCCTGGTTTAGGGAATATATATTGTGTACTTCAAAATAGGCTGGAACCCTAAGTTGAGGGTGGCCAGTGTAAGGGTAAAATCATAAAATATGGTGGTGAGTTGGGAATGAGGAGAAAAAGAGGAAAATCATGTACTGGGTGCAAGAAAGAGAAAAAGATGCCTTAGATTGAGATTAAAAGCAAAGTGAAGTGTAAAAATTAGACAAATGATGAAAAATGAGAAGACAATACCCAAAAAAAGCTTGAATGTGGAAAAAGGAAGGATAAGGTGAAAATATTAGAGTTGGTAAGGTGAAAGTGATGAAAAATGTAGTTCAAGGATGACTTTTAATTACTATTAATCCCATACCAAAGCCCCCTAAGCCTCTGTTATATTCCTGGAAAGTCCTAAAGTGATCCTAGTCCAATTGGGTAAAAATCTGAGTCATGAGTATATGGGCAAGCCTATGATATTAGTCTTTATGCTGAACATGTCTTGTAAGAGTGAGTGTATTTGCACAGTCCCAAAGCCAAATTTGAATTCATCATTGAGTGTCAAAAATGAAACTTTTTTCTATAAGGGAACTTGCATTGCATTGTTAGCATTTGGCTTGTTCAGTTGTTGTGAACTGTAGAAATCCCCCTTGCTTGTCATAGTTGTGTTGTCAAATGCACTAGTGTGTTTTGGTTTGCTAAATAGCTATCTGATCTTGTTTTGAAACATTAGTGTGGGTACCTAAGTTTAAATTTTATGTGATGTATCCCATTGGGTTGAGGTTTGTGTGTTGCTATATTATCTATATAGATTGATTCATAGCTTGAGGACAAACAACAATTTTAGGTTAAGGCTGTTGATATGCTATCAAAATACAACACATTTGATGCTTAAAACTTATGATTTTGTGTGTTCTCAACGTGACTTTTTGGTTTTATGTGTTTTTGGTGTTTATTTTGTAGGAAAGCAGGTTGGCATGATTTTTGGGGCAAATCGTAGACTTGTCTTGTTTTTGAAGGTTTACGAGACCCTCTATGAGTCGTAGAGCCTTCTATGAAGCCATATAGTGAGTTTTATCGAGATTTCCAATGACGTTTGAAGATCTGAAGTTCAACCACACGAGGCCTCTTTACGAGTCATAGATCACTCTATAAGTCATATGTAGTGTTTTCGTGGAAAAATTCCAGTGAAGATTCAGTGAAGATCCAGATGTTGTTGGTGAAGTCTATGAGAGGGCAATACGAGTCGTAAATCAGTCTATGACTAGTAAAGTGGATCCATAGCTGTGAAGTCCAAGATTTCAATAGCTGAACACGAGACCCCTGATTACGACTCGTAAACCCAATTATGAGTCGTAAAGGCCTGTCGTATGAAGTCATCGACCAATTTTTCTAAATTTTTAGGCCTTATTTATAAATACTACAAATAATAATTTTTATGTCATTATTCAGAGAACATAGTAGATATGATGTCATTAGAGTACTTTTTAGGGTTTGATACTTGGAGACAAAATATTGAAGAGGAGAATACAATTATGGATTCATTGTATCTTTCAATCTTGTAATTCTCAATACAAATTGAGTTTGCTTGTTCTTCAATCCATTTGGGTAAATGATTAATTATATTTTCTCAATTCATGATTTCTCCATCAACCTATAGCATGAGTAACTAATCCCACAACTTGGGGTTGTGAGAACTATGAAGATCAACCAAATAAACCCGGATAATTTGCAATTCTTGGAATGGGTATTTCCATGTATTAATCAATTCTCTTTGTTTTGCATGTTTTCTAGTGGTGGGCAATGTTAGCACTTGCCTAGTGTTACCTTCCCGATCCAGGTGATGATGAATAGAAAAAGAGACTGGTTAACAGGATTCGATGAAGTGTTCCCGTCTAATCAACCGACTAGACCAAGGGGAGGTTGACTAGGATTATAGGTAATGGTTAGTATTGCTCACTATGTAGATGAGCCAAGTCACATAATGACATTCGCGTCTTACCTTTGACCAAAAGGCTTCGTAAACTTAAATCACCGTTCTACATGCTATAATCTAGTTTTGAATTGAGTTATCTAGGGTTATTGAGTTGGTAAATCATGGGGAACATAATTCCCAAGTTGCTCTCCATTATTGATTGTCTCTTTTCTTAGTTTAGTTTAATTTCTTATCAATCATTACAACCCTCCCCCCTCCCCCCTGGGGGATTGAGTTAGTTAATACTTGAATTGTTTATTAGTGAATAAATTTTGAAAGTCTCTATATTCTCAGTGGGATTTGACCCTAACCTTGGTTAGGTTTTATATTTGACAACGATCGCTTTATCCTCCAAAAGAGAAGTATAACTTGGGCATGATCAAGAGGTCAAGTATTTGAATGAGCTACTCAAGCCATGTTATCATGTTTTAACAAGTCATTCAAGTTAGTATTAAGCTTATGAATATTTCAAGTATTCCGTGGGATTAGATTTAGGTGCGGGCTCGATTCAAGGGGTCCTTGTATAAAGTCTTGGTTTCTTAACTATGTGCCACCATACGTTTATATTATTTCCCTAAATAAGCTTTTACTAAAGGATCTATGTAGGACAAGTTTTACACTTCATGGGGTCATGTTTAGTAGTAGACCCTTCCTTCATTCGGTGTGGAGTAAACATAGAGATTCCAAGTAATAATTCTCTTGGTCTTATATGTCGGTTAGGGTCTCCTCCCACATATGTATGATATATTATGCAAGTTTGACTATCTTCATGCATGTTTCAACTTAAGCATTGATTATACAAGTCATATTGAGCTTATGTCCATTGATTATGATTATACATCTTGATTATTATGACTTATGATCCTTGTTGCATTGCACCCCATATACATAGTACATTCTAAGTACTAACACATACTTTTTGCCTACATGATCTAACCATGTAACTGGAGCTCCTATTCATCCTCTTCCTCCACGTGGCTAGCCGATAAACATTGAAGACTACTATTGGCGAGTCCTCCATTTTGGGGGAAACAATCATTTAACTTTAATATTTTGTTAAGACTTACCTATTTTAGACTTTATATCTTTTGAGGGTGAGCCCAGGAGATGTCTTGTCCCCTGTTCTACTCATATTAGAGATGTTGTTTGATATAGAAGTTTATGTATCGAGCTTGAATTCCATTGTCTCTATGTAATTGTGAAGACTTCCATTAGTCCCTTTTCCCTTCTATGCTTATTGTATGTTCATGGATGTGATGGAAGCCCCAAGTCCCTAAATGTCCCCATAGCACGAGTCATATTTACCCTGCATTTAGACTTATTTGCTATGTGGTTCATGCAAATCCACTTCCCTACATTATCCACATAGCGTGTGTGCAAAGCCCCGCTTCCCTTAGATATTATGTGTTATGTGCTCATTTCTCTATTATGTTTCTGCTAAAGCCAAAGACGTGCTATGTATGCTTAAGAGGCTCGTGTGGGGATCCCCAGGTTCCCATTCGACTTATCACGTCTAGGCCATAGGTTTGGGTCGTAACAGTTATAGTTACATTCCCATATATGTTGATGTACTACTATAGGAAGTATCATTGCAATCATGGCAAATTGGTACATTGATTTCTTTCTCAACTTTTGTTCTAAATATGTGTTCCGTTGTTCATATAATATGATTGTGCAACTTTTAACATTCTGTAGATTATAGTATTACATATCCATATACTTATTATATTCAAATAAACTAATGTATACTCTATACCTATGTTATTTCACAGTGTAGGAGCAGGTGATTATCTTCTTTCTCATCAGGTGGCTAGACTTGGATTGATTTCACAGACAGATTGGGTGAGTCCTCATTCTTTGGGGATGAGACCTACCATCATCTAGCTTTTATTTATGCTTAAGACTGTATTTTACTTTCATTAAGGGTGAGCTAGGGACATGCCTTAGCCCCTTGCCCAATCTATGATTTAGAGGCTTGTTGGACATGATGTATGACTCTTATGGCTCATGTACCTCTTATCACTCTTATGATACAATTTATGATTTAGAGGCTTATTGGGCATGATATATGACTTTTATGGCATGTGTACCTCTTATCACTCTTATGCTATAATTATAGTTATGTCTTAGCTTCCACTTATGTATCTTCTCTTACTACCCTTCAATGCTTATGATTTGCTAAAAAGGCTAGTTTGAGGTTCCCTCGGAAATCTCATTCTTCAAGTTGTACCCAGGGTCTAGCTTAAGTCGTTACACATGAAATGCAAGTAATACAATGCAATATTAAATAATATGATGCATGTATGTCCTATGATACACATCCACTAAATTAATTTTATCAGAACCCACGGAGGCCTCGCATGAGCCATATATCCATCGAAAATATTTTTCTTCAACATTTATCTTTCATCTCTACTAGAACCATTTTTCTTTAGATTTTTGTCACTCTTTACCGGAATCATTTTCCTCGGTATTTTAATCATTTCTACCCATAAATATTTTTGTTTGACTATTCATTAATAATAATATGCAATCAATATTCGATCTCAATAAAATAATCACTTTCAAATAAGCATGAGAGTACGTAAGGAGCCCACACAATTTATATATTCAATGATCAAGCAATCAATCTCATTGTTATTTCAATACTAAAATCATCATTAAGTGTATCACACGAAAGTTACATCACATCATTTCTTAAGTTTTCAGTAATCACTTTATCATCATAGTTCAAAATGACTCATTAATTAATCAATGTTTCACAAGTATTCTTTCAATGATTTCAACACAATAACAAAATTATACAACACTTGTCCAAAATTACATGTAAAATGCTTCAATAATTGTTTCTACAATAACATGAAATAATACTCAATAATTGAGTCGATATAGCAATTCACAATTTTCAGCATTGAAAATCAGGTAATCAATCAATGTTCTTAATTCAAGGATCATCATCACCAATATGTACATACTCATTCAAGAGTCAAGTTACACATGTTATCACATAGACACTTTTCCTACTCTGACATATTCACTAGGTCATTTCATAATTAGTTCATCCACTTTCAAATTTCCAAATATTCCCCAAACATATAAAAAGGACAATACAAGGTTCAATTACAATCGTCAAGGTTTAGAAATTCACATGCCTCGATAAATTCAAGAACCAATCTAACAAATTTCCCTTCCGATTCAAACCTAAAACACCACAATCTAATCAACCTTAGATTCACAATCATATTTCAAAACTAATGTCACCAAGATCATACAGTTCAGGAAAAAAATGTAAAATAGTCCAAAAAATTCAATACAAAAAATCGAGGCTGAAATCTAGAAATGTTTACATGAAATATTATTCATCTATATTGAAATCTATTGGTGAAAATTATTTCGAAAATGGCTCTTAAATGAGCTCATAATAACCATTTTTATGAAAAAATTGAGTTCATAAAAAACCCCAATTTTCTCGTATTAAAACACAAATTTTGATGCTAAATTAATAAATAATTAATGGGTAATGAAGAGGAAAGTTAAAAAAAATACCATTTTCAAATAATTCTCCTAAAACCCAAGTGAAATCTCCCTTTTTCAGGCTCTGAAAGTCCAAAAATGAAGAAAATGACTAAAACCTGTCACTTTTAAAAGGTCACAGTTTTTGGGGAAAATTGTTCTCCATGAACGCGACCACTATTTCCCCCAACACGGATGGAAGGCCATAAACACAAACCATAGTGCTTCAGTGACAGGTTCAACAAATACAACAAAGCAGAAAATCATGAAATGGACCCTCGGAATTCATTTGGAACCCTATACACCTATACCATACATGTAATCTTACTAAATTAACATTTTTGACTCAACGAAATTGTTGAAAATTGAATTCTAGATCTCTTTGACCCAGAATCCAATAAGTCATATCTAAACTAACTTAGGCACTAGAAATATCAAAACGCTATCAGAGTATCCAAAAATATGATGAAACTCATTCTCGCACTAGATTCACCTCCCAAAACCAATGGAACCATAAGAAATCTAATCTAAGCACCCAAACTCAAAATATTGATTAAAGTTAAATCTAAGTCAAACTTTAAATCGATTTCAAACATTGGACCTAAAATCAATATAACAACTCCAAATTAGATTCTGACCACTCTCCTAGACTAATTTTCACGTTGCAAAACTGAAGGAGTCAATGGATTTCCTTACAAAGACTTGAATATCCAAATGACTCATAAAATTTGAAATTAGGAAGCCTAAGCCTTCAAAATTCAATTTTTAACAAAAATCAAGTTTGTACAAGATTTAGAAAAATTAACTTTCAAAACCAATCAAATATGACTCGTGGCAACTATCAAGAAGGGTAAAATGGTAAATTTTTTGAAAATTCCAAAAATGATCTTTACGGTCATTACTTTATCCTCCACTTAAAACCATGTTCGTCCTCAGATGTAAGGCAAAGGACATACTTGAAGTCTGAAAAAGATGAGGGTAACAGATATGTATATTAGACTTGATCTTCCAAGTAGCCTCTCCTACAAGTCAATGTTGTCACTAAATCTTCACTGAAGCTATCTCCTTAGCCCTCAACTTCCTAACTTGTCTATCCAAAATGACCACAGTCTCCACCTCATAGGTCATATCTGGGCCCAACTCCACCAAATCGAGGGAAATCACACATAACTCATCTAGGATGTAACACCATAGTGTCAACATATTAAAAACTAGATGATCAAAAGCTAGAATAGGTGGCAAAGCACACTATAGGGCACCTCTCCTACTTGAGCTAAGATTTCAAAAGGGTCAATATACCTAGGGCTGAGCTTGCTTTACTTACTGAACCTCATGATACCTTTCATGGGTGAAATTCTCAACCATGCCTGCTCACCCACCATGAACTCTAAGGGTCACACCTACTTATCAACATATCTCTCTTGAAGACTCTAGATCATCAATGACTGACTTTGAATCAACTGAACCTGCTTCATGGTAATATCTAAGAAAATTAGTATCAAGTCTATCCACTATAATAAAATCAAATCAACCTATGGGTGGTATACATCTCTAGCCATCCAAGGTATCAAAAGGAGCCATCTAGATGCTGGAGTGTTAACTCTGCCAAAGGCAAATGTTAGTCCTATCTGGCACCAAAGTCAATAAGATATGCCCTGAGCATATTTTCTAGCACCTGAATAGTCCTCTCAGATAACCCATCTATGTGAGGGTGAAATGCCATAATCCAATCTAACTGAGTGCCCAACCTATGCTACAAAGCCTTCCAAAATTGAGATGTGAACTAGGAACCTCGATCAGACAAAATAGAGATTGGTATCCCTTGAAGTCTAGCAATCTAGCTGATACAAAGATATGCCAACTTCTCAATCATGTAATTAACTTTGACTGAATTGAGTGAGTAGACTTACTCAAAAAATCCATAGTCACCCAAATAGAGATATAACCACCCTCGTAGTGGGTAAACCCACCACAAAGTCTTTAGTGATCCGATCCTACTTCCTTGTAGGAATAAACATATTTTGAAATTCACCCCTAGGTCTCTGGTACTGACACTTAACTTGCTGGCACATCAAGCACTTGGACACAAACTCGATGATGTCCTTCTTCATACCACACCACCAATATTGTTGAGAAAAACTCCATAATGTCCTTCTTCATGTCGTACCACCAATAGTGCTAATTCAAGTCATGATATATCTTTGCTTCCCCTAGGTGGATGAAATATCTAGTACAATGGGCCTCTTCAAGTATCAATATGATAAATCCCTACTTTGGCACACAAATACAACCCTCAATCCTCAAAACCTACTTGATATCAAGTAAAACTTCCTTAGGCTCATCCTTAGCCACCTTATCTCAAATGAGACACAACTTCTCATACTCAAGTGCCATTCACAAATTTGATCCATCATATAAGAGAGGGCCTCTAAGAAAGAAAGTATACCGCCCTCATCAAAAACTATAATCTCACCAACCCAGTAGCTAATCTTTAAACATCTCTAACAAAGGGTTGCTCCTCAACTCGGATTGCTGCAAGAGTTCCCATACTAGAAGGCTTTCTACTCAATACATCGGCCATCACATTAGCTTTTCTTAGATTGTATAAAATGGTCAAAGCATAATCCTCTAGGATCTAAATCCACCTTCTCCATCTCAAATTCAAGTCTTTTTGGCTGAAGATGTATTGTAACCTGCGGTGATTGATGAATATCTCACAATGAATCCCATATATATAATGTCAACATAGCTTCTAAACAAAGATAACAATTGGTAATTCTAGGTCATTGTTAGGATAATTCTTCTCCTGAGTGTTCAATTGCATTGAGGCACAGGTAATCACCTTCCCTTTCTATATCAAAATACCTCCTTGCACTCATCTGACTAATGAAATGCTACATTTTTTTGGATGAGTCTAGTTAATGGGGTTGCTATAGTAGCAAAACACTAAATAAAACATTAGTAGTATCTGACCAAATCTATGAAACTACGAATCTATATAGTAGTGGTAGGTGTATTCCACCATCTAATAGCCTCAATATTTGTTGGATCAAGCCTGGTGCCCTCCTTGGACACCACATGCCCCAAAATTACTAATGAATTGAGTCAGAATTTACATTTAGAGAACTTAGCATAAAGATTCTCTTCCCTTTTCCTTTGGCTCATAATTCTCAAATGCATGTTATGTCGACCTCGTTCTTGGAATAAATCAAGATATCATCAATAAACATCATCACAAAGGAGTACAAATATGGTCGAAACACCCCATTTATGAGCTGCATGAATGTTGTAGGTGCATTGGTCAATTCAAGTGACATAACAAGAAACTTATAGTAACCATATCTCATTTGAAAAGCTGTCTTAGGGATATTAGACGACCTGATCATCATCTAATGATACTTAGACCTTAAATCATTCTTGGAGAACATTGCTGCTCTCTACTATTGGTAAAATAAATCATCAATTCTTGGAAGAGGGTATTTCTTCTTGATAATCACCTTGGTCAACCGTGTATAGATGATGCATATCCTAATAGACCTATATTTCTTGTTACCAGGGAACCCAAAAGGTATGCACTAGCCCAAAAAAACCCTTACTTATCAAACCTTGAAGCTGATCTTTTAGCTCCTTCAGCTCTACAAGAGCCATCCGATAACAAGGAATAAAAAGGGCTTCCTACCTAAACTCAATGTCAATAGCAAAGTCAATGTCTCTGTCAAGAAGAACCTCTGAAAGATTATTAGGAAATACATCTCTGAACTATTGAACAAAAGAATAGACTTTATCGGAGGTGAATCAACACTAGTATTCTTGAATAAAAGCCAAATAAGATAAGCAATATCATCAATTAACTTCTGATCCTTAATAAAGGAGATAACTTTTCCAAGGTAGAAACCCCATAAACCCTTCCACTCAATCCTCAGCCCACCGAGCATAGCTAAAGTAATTGTTTTGAGATAAAAATCAAGAATAACGTCATACGGAGAAAGATAATTCATTCCCAAACTGACATCAAAGTCTATCATATCAAGAATAATCATATATATATCTAAGTACCATGACCCACCAAAAACACAAAGCAAGATTGGTACACCTGATCCACTACTAAATGATCCTACTAGGGTAAAAACATGTACACGCACATGCATACAATCACATAATAGGTTAAATCCATAGGAGAAGTATGTAGAGACATCTAAATAAGTAGAACCAAGATCAAACAACACGGATACAGATTGATGACAAATTGTGACAATACCTGTGACAACTTCTTCGAAAGCCTTTGCCTCGGGCCTCCTTAAAAAAGCATAAAAACTGGCAACACCACCTCAACTCAGATGAACCATGCCATTACCACATTGCTGGACTAATATCTCTAGCACCTCTACCTAGAGCATGACCACCTCTGCCTAATTAAGCTCTATCATGCCCCCTAGTTTGTATGGATAAACCTCTAGTTGGAGGTGCTGAATCTCTAACTGGGGCTACTGAATAAGCAAGGTATAGGTAACTGATGGAACATAAGCATCCACTGAGTGTAGGGGTCCAGGTCACTTGTCAAAATAGTAGTAAGAAAAAATAGCTAAAGTGGTAAAAGCATAAAGTAAAATAAGACAAGTTGTTTTACATGGAAGACCCCTTGCTCAATAGAGGAGAAAATCATGACCTGTACTCCTACGATTTGAACCCAAGTTCATTAATCTTAAAGGAGAAAAACTCTGGATTACAAACTCGTACAATCAAGGAAACTATCTCTATATCCCTTCCCCTCACTGTGATAACTCTACCACAGGTATGAGTTAACTAAGTAGCTACTCCGCTACTCACTAAATGGACTGTCTCTATCCAGCTTAGACTTCAACACTCAGCATGGCTAACTCTAGAAATGAAGAGTGAAAGCCTTGCCGAATATTGGATCCTTTTATAGAATAGGAATTGATTCACAAGATGCAAGCACTAATTAAGCAAAATGAAGTACACAAAGTAAAAATGATTGATTTTGCTAAGTGTATTGCTCGAGAGCCTCACAAAGACCATTCACTCAATGCGTGCAGAAAACTCTCAAACTTTCTCTTCAAGAAAGGTTAAGTATATATACCCAACATCAATAATATTTGGAGTAATTTCATTGGCTGGACAATTTCTATAGAATAGGCTGACGCATACCAACAAATAAAAAACTAGCAAGTGCACAGTGTACTAATTGTCATGTGTCACTTTCAGGTTCACAACACACTTGGGATCAGGTTCCTCATTTGTTCCCTATTCCTATGGGATGTTAAATCATCAAAACTTTATAACATCAGTTTCTCCCTTTTTGATGATAACAAATCCAGAACATTATCTAGCAATAACTTTCAACACATTCAACACATATTAGTTGTTCCCTCTATCAAGAAACTCTCATCTTCAACCAGGTTGATGTATTAGTTCCACCTTCCAGCATCATATCAGGTTTTTTGTTTAGTTCTAAAAACATCATCATTTCCCCCCCTTTTGGCATCATAAAGAAGAAACAACAGTAAATACAAAATTAATGCAACACAAATGTAAGACAAACAACATTTGAGATATTTCAGACATAAACAAAGTGAATTGAGGAACAAAGAAGGAAACCAACACAACCTACTCATTCATTAAGAAAAAGACCTGTAAACCAAATATTACAATAATCTCGCTATGAGAAAACCATACTAGACTGCTCAAAAGAATAAAAGATAACAAGGGAAATGATAGGGAATACAACAAGATTTAGGATGAGAGAGGTTTTTAGGAAAGAGACCGGATGAATTGAGAAAGACAAGCAGCTGACTCAACATGATAATTGAGTAACTTCTCTTTGAGATCTACCACTTGAGCATTTAGGCTCTCATTATGATATTTTAGCATAAGGACCTCCTCAGAACCAGGTCCCTTAGATTTTGTTTGGACAAAGTAGAACTTTTAGCAAAGAACAACGTCTCTTTTACTCAAGAGAGTAGTTAGTTTATCCAATTCCTACTTCAGATGCTCTTGTTCCCCCAGTAGCTTAGATACTCTAGTCACTTGTCCAATCTTACCTTCAATGCATTCACAATTAATGAGAGTAGTATGAGTAATCCTCTGTTTCACCAACACTTTTACACCAACATCAAGGGAAGATTAAAATAAGTCAACACATTTGTTAGAAAGAAACCATATCCCAACCCATGCTTTCCTTCTTTAGTAGTGATAGTGTTATGCATATGTTCAAACATAATAGCTAGGTTAATGATTTTAAGCTTGCTAAGTGTCTCTATTATGAATAAGTCTACCCCAAAAACAATGTCCCTTTTCCTGATCTTGGCAGCATAACTTTGTTGACAAATTTGAAAAAGAGATGATACACCTATTTTAAAAGTTTCTTAGGTTTGGCAGCTCTGTTCAGATTTGACAACTTGCTACACTTATTCGAGAACCCTTTTGAACATATATTTCCAGTAGCAAATCTAATGCCTTCATCAGGAACACTTAAAATTTCACTAAGAAACATTTTATCCAAGTGCAACTTTCTTTCTCGCACCTGAGTATTTAAGCTCCAATCAACAAAAAAAATGTAGATTTGGACAAACAAATGAGTCCATCCTGGTAACTCCACAACATATCATAGGTCACACATATCAAGTTTATACCTGATTTCTGGGTCAAAATCCTTAACAATCTCTAGGTTTTCTGCACAGACACTGTCTCTTATCTATTTAGGACAAAAATAATTTTTTCTTTCTTTTTTACAGGACTAAGTCCCTCTTCATCTCTTTGTTCAATTACATCCTCTCTTGCTCTTTTTACTTTAGCCTTTACTTTCCTTAGAGGTTGTTTTCTCTCATCAATATGACTTATTTCAAACATCCTTTTCTTTCACTCTTTCAACAGCCTTGACAGTAGCACCAGATTCAGTTTCACTTTCACTTTGGACAATACTGATCATCTCCTCTTCAAAAACCAGGTCATCAACCATCTTACTTCTTTTTATCCTTCTCCGAGCAATGGTTTAATGTCATGACCTATTCTTAAGGACAAGGAGTGGCATGGAAAATGGGAATTTAAGAGTCTTCAGGCAAGTTTCATAGCATCCATTTACACATCATCAAGTTCAAAGCATAATTCAAACATTACAAATTGATGCTAAGGGGTAGGGGTATATGACTCAAACTATGGGATAATACACAATTTTAACACATAATTCTAAGGGATGAGAATTAGAGACTTAAACTACAGTGATAGGAAACATGGGACTTGCCCTTCATATATTCAATATCAACAAAAAATTCTAAGTGGCAAGATCATATGACCCACGCTATGAGGGTAGGGACTTCATAACTTTATCATCTCATCATCATTATAACATCCTCATAACATAAGACATAAGAATATTCTCCATAATCATCAAGTATATCAAGCTCATACATAGAGTTTACATGATGTCCAATAATGCCTCTAAGTCATAGATAGATGGGGGCCAAGACATATCCTGGGATTACCCTCAAAGTAAAGACATAAGATAGCCATAATATAAATAAGGTAGAGAGAAGGTAGGTCTTGTCCTTGCAACAAAAGACTCATCACAAGCAAACTTTCACAAGTCGAATCTAGCTGTGAAGAGGTGGGTGAGAAAAGTCTCTGATCCCTGCATGGTTAGATCTTGTAGGAAATAAAATGCATTAGTATATTTGGATGTACTAGTATGCAGACATGCAATGTTTATGAACATGATAACCTTCAATTTGATCTGAGATGACAAGGGTACATATACATAGAAGGAAGTAAATAGGGAAGAATATCATAATAATATGCCTTAAATCCATGATGCATGAATGCCATACTATACAAATATTGTGAGGGCGGGACCTCAACCAACATGTAAGACTGTGCGAGCTATTATATGGAATCTTGATGTTGCCTCCACACTAGAGAAAGAGTAGACACATGCCAAAAGTAGTCCATACCTACACCTTATGGCTGCCTTATTGGTTTTGTGGTACATACATCATCATCATCCCTTAAAGGGGCATAAGCATGAACCTACACTGGTACGTTATATAAGAACCCCTGGGGATAGTTCCCCACATCCAATCTCATTCGGTGATAAGTCATAATCCCATGGGAATACATATACATATTTGTGTTTGAAATAAGAAAATAAGTCTTTTCAAATTATAGTAATCCATATTGTGCTTAAGAGCCAAAACATACTATATAAATATGCACACATACTTGGGCTCAAAGGCCAAATCATACTTCATTTCATTCTTTAATGAATTGGAATAGTTCATTCATACTTGTATATAGTGGTGTAACAACACCCATGGGGCTCTTGAGCCATAACATAAACATCATGTGATCACATTCTTGTAATAAACATACTTCTCTTGAAAACATAGTCATGATCATAATTTGGGTCCTGATCCACATTATAAATCTCATGAAAAATACTTGTTCATCATACATATGTCATGGTAAATGAGAGAATAGCATGGATACTTAGAATTCAGAATTAAAACATCATAATAAGATGAATTCATACTAAATGCATAAAGGAATCAACAATTGAAACAAACTTGGAATTATCCATGCATAAGTTCATTAATTAAAAGGACAAACATTCTTCAAGTCTCATAAAATACATATAAATCAACATAATAAGACTTAAATCATGTTATAAGAATGTATTGAACTCAACCCATAACTTAATTTCATCAAGTTGAAGCTAAATTAAAAGACCCATTTGCAATTCAAACTTAGAAATCAGAAATTTCATGAAATAGATTTTGGGGATTCATGACTAGAAGAAAATCATGAGTGAAACCATAGATACCTTGAAGAAATTTGGAAGATAAAGATGAATTAGACTTGATCTTGAAGCACCTTTGAATTTATCAACTTGAACCTTCAAAGTTTGACCTCAATAGAGATTTTGGGAACTTGAATTCTAGAGCTTAGGTGTCTGAATTAAAAATAAGATGTATTGAATTAGTGAGGGATGATTTAGGGGTCTTAGGATATGCATGAAAGTCATGAAGGACCTTGGAAGTAAACTAAATTACTATGGAGCCCTTAATGAAGCATAACAAAAAAATAACTAGACACTATCACAAAAGGCTTCACGGTCCATGGTGGCCTTCGTGAACATGTCTCAAGTTACAAGATAGTGACTTTGGAGGAAAATTTGGCCAAGGTTCCCTCCACGATCATCACCATAATCTATGGTGCTCTTCACATTGTGTTGGTGCACGTGGTGGTACCCTTAGGCAAACATGTGTTCACCAAGGCAAGGGCCCCTCTCTTCAGACCTTTCATGCCCAGAGGCGAGTACCACAAGCTCTAAAATGCTCCTTGGAGGGCCACTTAGCTATAAGCACCCCAGAAAGCCAAGACAAGCCAATAAATGGCCAAGGGCCTCTCCACTGACACCTCCACAGCTTGTGGACCCTTCCATGATTCATAGAGGTGTCCCTGAAAGGGAACCTTGTTAAACAATTATCAGAAATAATATTTTAAGCATACTTAAGGAATTTCGAGGTCTGACTCCTTACATTTTCTCTTTGCTTGTCTTAATAGCTTCACTCATCAATTTTTGAGCTACTCCTCTAGTAGGGTAAAAGCTTCATTTCTTTAACTATTCATCTTCAAAAACCTTTTCTTTCTCTTTACTTGAAGTAGAAATCATCCTTATTCTTGCCCTCCAAACCAGAGGTTGGCTATCCTCTTCATCCTTATCAATCATAGACTCAGCAATAGATGAAATACCCAAAAGGGGTAATAATTTTTGGAACAGGATGATTCATTAACTCCTTTTCTATCTCTGCTAAACTTGGAGACACTAATTTATCACTAGAAACAGGGATATTTGACTCAACCTTGTTTTCACTGGATGTCTCCTTCTACATTGAGATTAGATAGTGTTGTGTGTAAGGGATTAGTTTGAACTAGAGACCAATCTTTTCATCCTCAAGAAGGAGAGCTGGTTGCACTGATTCAAGAGAAATAAAGTTTGGATGACATTGGGATCCGGAACAGGGTTCTTTTCAAGAGAAGAGGTTTGAGGTTCTTCTTCTTGTGAATCAATGGCCTTTTTTCTAATAAAATGGCTAGAACTTTTATCGGAGAATAAAGGATTTTAGAAGAATAAACTTTTTGAGTTTCAATTTCTTCAAGAGTATTCAACTTTCCCTAAGTTGAGTCGGATGGTGAGACATTGTAAGGATTTTCTGATGTGCATGGAACACAGGAAGAGGAGTAAAGTTTTTGAAGGACATTTGAAGAGAATAAAAGTTTTATAGGGTTTTTAGAACCTTTTCTATTCAGAAAAAAAGAGTTAGGACAAAAAACCAATGTCTTGGGAAGGAAAGAGCAGGATTAGGATTTTTAAAGGTTAATAGGATTGTTGTGAATTGAAAAAAAGCTAACATAAAACAGTACATATGATTTCCAAAATTAGATTAAAAGTAATGTAAAGAGTGCTAACCTTTTGATCAAGAATCAGGTTTCTATGAGAAATTCCAGATGATTAGCTTGAGTTGTTTTCTAAATTTTGTTCTCTCTTTTCACATCACTATACATGAGTACCTACATAAAGGTATAGGAGTTGTTTTGGTTACAATAGGTATTGCACAAATAGTAGGATACCTAACCTTCTAATCATAGCAAAAAAAGAAGTTGATTTGCATTCAAAATCAAACAGCTCATTCCAACATCAACATCTCTAGCTTCAATCTACTCTTCTCAAAATGATCTCTATTTAGAGCTTTTGTCATGATATATGAAATTTGATCTTCAGTCTTGCAAAATTGCATGCAAATATTTTCTCTTTCAACATTGTCCCTATAAAATCCCATATCTTACAATACTAGTACTACACAAATAAAACATGCTATGGTTTGGTCAAATTAGTGCCAATTTTTAAAAGTGCTTGAATCTCATGTTATAGGGCGATATGTGCGTCTAATGCTTAAGAGGGTCGAGTGTATACATATTTTGAGTCAAATTGAGGAGAACATAGCCCTAAACAAAGTGAGAGAATTGAGGTGCTTGTAGGACTTAAGAAGCTAGCAAGTGAGTCACCTACTTGCTTAGCTTAAATTTGCTAGCTAAACGGAGACAAGGCCCGACATTGAATTTGTCCTAGTCCTATTATGAATAAAGTCCGTGTTAAGGATGTAACTTTAGCCCATGTTTTAGCATCACAAATTTACTATATTTTCAGCCCAAGAATAATAGAGAAAGGGCCCAAGTACAACAAAACTCACTTGGTGAGTTGGGCCAAAACTAACTGAGAGAAAGAAAACAAAATAGGCAGCAAAGACCCAACCAATTTGAGCCCAATAAGGCACAAGTGAAAGGGGCAAAATGGTACTTTGATTTCTTGATAAAATAAGGCTAAAAATGAGAAATTTAAGTTGGCCAAGTGCTCCTTTAAAAGGGGCTTAAAATCAGCTCACTCAAGTCATTCAACTTGAACAAAAAAAAATCTGATTTTCTTAAGGCTTTCTCTCTACACTTCTTAGCATTGTAAAGCAGCCAAAAGAAGCTTTTAGGGTTCTGAAGGAGGCCCTATGCCTTGAAGGTAAAGGTAAGCGATTACAGTTGTGTTCTTAGTATGGTTTTCGTATACAAAACAAGAGACTATGTTGGTTATGCCTATGTTGAAATTGTTGGATAACATGTGTTCCAAAAGTTGTTGTGCATTTTTCTTGTTTATTTGGAAGCTTTTCTGTGTTTGGTTGGATTTGTTATGAAGGTATACTACTGTTCCTAATGAGTGTTGGTTCAATAATGATGTATAAAGGCTGCTGAAACATTTTTAGAGTCCACAAATGTAAGTTCTTGTGTGATATCGTAATTGTGCTCGTAATAGGAACTTGTGGGCTGATGAATGGAAGGCTATTGCCTCACATCCTTCATGACTAATTTGATAATATTCTAAGACTATTTTAAGGTTGTTTTATGTATAGATGTGTTGAGGACAGTTTGATTAAAGTTGAAACATGTTTGGACTTGTCGACGTCTAAATGTAACGAAGGGATGTAACGTTATGCCGCCTATTTGTATCTTGTGTAGAATTTTTATGTGTTGTGCTTTGTGGGATATTGTAAGATTTTCAGGGCACTAAAACAGGCTGTCTGTGATATGTATATGAGAATGTGTATTAGAAAATAAGATTAGGGGCAGAAAGGTTGAAAGAATTTGCTCGGGTTTATAATTATGCGCTTGCTGCCCATGTGTTATTTTTTATGAGATTGTGCTACCAAGATGTATCTATTGGCTGCTAATGCTAGTTTTATCACCTACTATGCTGTAGATAAATATTTGGAGGAAGGAGAGGTTATCTCGAGGTAATAGTGAGGTCGTACAGCAAGGTATGTAAGGCTACTTGATATCGTACTATTTGGCATGAAATATAGATCCCTCTTTGGCACAGAAAGCCACTTACCAACTCCGACACAATTATTAACTATGTCTTAACTCTTTCATATGTTCATATGCTCCCACACATAGTCACCTTTAAATTTGCATACATACTTGGATACCAAGATACACGAATTGGTTCTACTAAATAAAGTTAATGTGTTATTCTATCTCTTATGCATTTCATTATTTCTGTAACTTACACCTTCCATTGTGGTGTTGTCTGTTGTGATTATTTTCATGTCATATGTTGTATGTACAGCCCTACAGTTCTAATATTACGACCACCAAAATAATCATGTTAAAAGTACTTGAAAGATAAAGTATATTACTTATTGATGGGTGGTAACTCGAGAGGTGGAAGAATCACCTAGCCAGGGTCGATCCTATCACGGGGGGTAGCCTACGGGATTAAAGGAAAAGCCTAGCCAGGGCTGATCCCGATATAGATTTACCACTAATCAGCTGGTCATTTGTATTCTGTGCACTGATTATATAGAAAAGGTAAAGTAATAAAAAGAACATAAAGCACATGATCCAACAGTTTAACTAAAGGTGGTCTTTTATTCTACACCAGTGCATAGTTTCACTTAAGTTGTTACCTCGTATACAATATTTCCTTCCTTACATATTCAGTACATTATCTCATACTAACATCCCTTATGGGGGACCTGCGTTTCATGCTACAGGTACAGGTGCTAGTAGATCTCCCCAGTAAGAGTACAGGATATCCAGTCGCTGTTACCAAGCTCCAGGTTGCTTCAGAGCTTTATGTATCTAGAGCTTTTATTTTTGTATTGTATTATTAGTCGAGGCAGGGGCTGTCCTGACCCTTATTAGGTACTTTTACTTACCTAGAGGCTTTGTAGACTATAGTAACTAGAGTGTGGTCATGTCTTGTACTTTAGGCACCGTGGCCCTAACGGCTTAGCCATATTCATTTCCTTTTGGCTTGTTATTACTATCTACTTTCTTAAAGGCATGTTGAATATAGAAATCCCTCATTATATGTATAGAAAGCGCATAGATATGGGTTTGTTCTCGTGGGCCTTATTGGCAGTGGGTTCCAGTTTTCCTTAATAGGAATTTGAGTGTGACAGAAGTGGTATCAGAGCGGGTCATCCTAGGGAGTCTACGAAGCCGTGTCTATGTAGAGTCTTGTTTATCAATGTATTGTGCACTACATTTATAAGCAGTAGGCTACGTGACATTTAGGAGTTGTCACTTTCTTTTCGTTCTTTAGATCGTGCCATAGAGCTAAGTGTAATAGGTGGATTGTGTCTAACCTCTAAATTGTTCTGTACAACAAGTATGCCAGAAACCAGGCAAAACAAAGGTAAAGGGAAGGGAGTAAAAGTGGAGGTTGGTATACCCAGTTAGGTGAGATAATGAAATGAGGATTAAGAGAAGTCTCTGTCATAGACATCTCCAACTCCTCTAGCTCCCAATGAACCTGGAAGTAGTGAAGTTCCCCCAGAAACCCTATTTATGCTACCGTGTAGGATCTGAGAAATACAGTCCAGCTATTGACTCATATAGTTGCTGGCCGAGGTCAAAGATAGGATGGTCCAGTTATAGGTGCAGGTGGTGCGAATAGGGCAACTGGCACGAGGACACATGATTTCCTTAATTTGGACCGTCCATCCTTCACTGGGTCAGATCCTAATGAAGATTCCCAAAACTTTATTGATCAGATTCAACGCATCTTAGATGTTATGCATGTGAGTGGTACAGAAGTTGTCGAGTTAGCGACATATAGGTTGAAGGGTGAGGTTATATTATGGTATGAATATTGGAAGCAATCTAAGGGTGTAGATGCACCTCCAACTACCTAGAAGGAGTTCAAAGAGGTATTTCTTGACCATTACTTGCCATTAGTGATCTGAGACGCTAGTGCATATAAGTTCTTGAATCTCTACCAAGCGAATATGAGTGTGAGGGAGTATAGCCTTCAATTTAATTCCCTGGCCAGGAATGCTCCTAATATAGTTGCTACTATGGCAGATAGAATTCATCGATATGGGGGTAGATTGGATACATATCTGGTTAGAGATTGTACCATTGGTTCCTTAAACAAAGACATGGACATAGCGAGAATGCAAGCTTTTACCCAAAAATTGGAGGATCTGAGGTAAAGAAGAAGGAAACAAGAGTTGGAAAGGGGCTAGGCAAAAAGGGCCAGATCTACAGGGAAGTTTACACCATCTCAAGGTGAGCTTAGGCCTCGATTTTCTAATAGGACACCTAGGCCATTATCCTCCTACTCTGCAGCTAGTGCTCCACCACAACTTCAGGGGTCCAGGAGAAATCAGTTTGGTCTAAGAAATGAAAGGCAAGATGCTCGGATAATGGGGTATTCAGCAGGATAACAAATGACCCCTATGAAGCCTTGTAAATAGTATAGATGAATCCATTCAGGTATATGTCTTGTTGGGACAGACTCTTGTTATTGGTGTGGTGCACCAGGGCATATGATAATAGATTGCCCGAGGAGGCGTATGGGTCATATAACACAATCTACTGGGTCAGCTGTTACATCATCATCATCAGTTCCTCCATTAGGTAGGGGTGAAAAAGAACCTATGGGTCATGGTAGAGGTGTTAGAGGGGCCGCTAGCTCTAGCGGAGTCCAAAATCGCACTTATGCTCTGGGAGTTGCCTAAATTTCAAAGCTTCACCTGATGTGGTCACAGGTACATTGTCCATCTTTTCACATAATGTATATGCATTAATTGACCCTGGTTCTACACTATCATACATTATCCCTCTAATTGCTAGGAAGCTTAAGAGAACACCCAAATTATTGAACAAACCAATTGAAGTGTTCACAACAACCGGTGAATCTATTATGGCTAGAAGTGTTTATTATGACTGTGTAGTAACTGTTTGTGACCATGACACGTTGGCTGACCTCATTGAGCTAGAAATGGTGGAATTTGATTATAATGGGCATAGATTTATTAGCTTCTTGCTATTCCACCGTGGATTGCCGAACTAAGAGAGTGTACTTCCACTTTCCAAATGAGGCAGTTCTTGAATGGGAAGGTAATGTTGGTGCGCCAAATGGTAAGCTTATCTCTTATTTTAAGGCCAAAAAGATGATATCTAAGGGGTATATATGTCATTTAGTTAGAGTGAGGGATATGGAGATAGATTCATCGACTCTTCAATCAGTTCCAGTAGTGAATGAATTTGTTGATATGTTCCTTGAAGAACTTCTAGGCTTATCTCCAGAACAAGAAATAGATTTTGGTATTAACTTACTTCCAGGCACTCAACCTATTTCTATTCCTCCATATAAAATGACCCTGGAAGAACTGTGTGAATTAAAAATGCAGTTAAAAGACTTGTTGGAGAAGGGTTTTATAAGACCTAGTGCACTAGTGTTATTTGTACGCAAAAAGGATGGCACATTAAGACTGTGTATCTACTATCGACAATTGAATAGGGTGTCCTCCCCAGTATTGTTGATTTATTCGATCAGTTACAGGGGTTCAAAAATTTATTCGAGATCAAGTTATCACCAAGTGAGGGTGAAGGAGATAGATATACCTAAGACATCTTTCAGAACACGCTATGGTCACTTTGAATTTATAGTTATGTCATTTAGGCTATCGAATGCACCAGTAATTTTTATGGATCTGATGAACAGGGTATTTAAGCCATTCTTGGATGTGTTCGTAATAGTATTTATAGATGACATTTTTGTATATTCAAGATTAGAAGGGAGACATGCAAATCACTTATGAAAAGTGTTACAGGTTCTTCGTGATCGACAGTTGTATGCCCAGTTTCCTAAATGTGAATTTTGGCAAAAATCAGTGGTATTCTTGGGTCATATTGTATCCGATGAGGGAATAAGGGTTGATTCAGAAAAGATAGAGGCCGTGAAAGATTGGCCAAGACTAACAACACCCACGGAAGTTTAGAGCTTCCTAGGTTTGGCAGGTTATTACAGGAGGTTTATGAAAGGGCTTTCTTCTATTTCTGCACCTCTAACAAAGTTGACACATAAGGCAACCAAGTTCCAATGGAATAATGCACGTGAAGGGAGCTCCTAGGAGTTGAAAAACAAGCTAACTTCTGCACCAGTGCTAGTACTTATAGAAGGCACCGAGGGGTATGCAGTGTATTATAATGCTTTAGGAGTTGGCTTAGGGTGTGTACTGACACAGAATGGTAGGGTAATAACTTATGCATCTATATAGCTATTACCACATGAGAAAATTATCCAACACATGATATTGAGCTAGCAGTAGTTGTGTTTGCTCGGATAATATGATTCCACTATTTGTATGGGGTTCACGTTGACATATATACTGACTGTAAAAGTTTGCAATACATATTTAAGTAGAAAGATCTAAATTTATGACAGTGAAGATGGCTAGAGCTAATAAAGGATTACAATGTTGATATACTATACCATCCAGGGAAGGAAAATATGGTAGTCGATCCCCTGAGTCGTAAGGCAATCTTGAATACTGGTGATCAAGTTGCGGTAAGTGAAAGAGTGGCTAAGGATCTACGTCAACTAGCCAGTTTTGGAGTTTGCCTTGTTGCAACTCCAAAGGAAGGGGTTATTGTGCATAATGCAGCAGTGTCTTCATTAGTAATGGAGGTAAAAGAAAAATAGTTCGAGGATCCTGTTCTACGATATCTTAAGGAAAAGGTAAGCCAGGGTACGATAAAGGGCTTTGACCTTACACAAAATGGAGTACTTTACTACCAAAATAGATTATGTATGCTTGATATTAATGGATTAAGAAAGAGGATAATGGAAGAAGCCCGTCATTCCCGATATTCCATCCATCCAGGATCAACAAAAATGTACCATGACCTGAAGGGAATGTTTTGGTGGGGAGACACGAAAAAGGACCCTGCAGAATTTGTGGCTCAATGTCCAAATTACCAACAAGTGAAAGTAGAACACCAAAAGCTAGGAGGTTATATGCAATGTGTAAAGCTTCCAACATGGAAGTGGGATATGACCGATATGGATTTTGTTACCGGTTCACCTCGCTCATTTCAGAAGCTTGACTCCATATGGGTAATAGTTGACAGACACACAAAGTCAGCACACTTATTACTAGTCAAGAGTGATTATATAGTTGAAGAATATGCCAAGCTATACCTCAAAGAGATAGTCAGGCTACATTGAATCCCAACCTCCCTTATCTCTGATCGAGGGGCTCAATTCACTGCAAAGTTTTAGAAGTCCTTCCAAAGGAGTTTGGGGAAACAAGTGAATTTGAGTACAACATTCCACCCTCAAACAGACGGTCAAGCAGAATGCACCATTCGGACACTTCAAGATATGTTGCGAGCTTGTGCATTGGACTTTAAAGGTAGTTGGGTGGACCATTTGCCACTTATTGAATTTGCCTATAATAATAGCTACTACTCAAGTATCAAAATGGCACCTTACAGAGCTTTATATGGAAGGAAATGTTGGTCGCCAATTGGATGGTTTGAAGTGGGTGAAACCACCTTATTTTGGCCAGAACTAGTAGAACAAGCATTGGAAAAAGTTAAGATAATACAACAATGGCTACAAATAACCTAAAGTCATCACAAATCATATACGGAAGCTAGAAAGAGAGGATAGGAATTCTCAGTAGGGGATTGGGTATTTTTAAAGGTGTATCCAATGAAAGGGGTTATTAGATTTGGTAACAAAGGAAAATTGAGCACACGTTACATAGGGCCATATCAGATTATTAAGAGGTTCGGGCTGGTTGCATATGAACTAGAGCTACCCCAAGAGCTCTCAATGGTTCATCTAATTTTTTATGTCTCAATGTTTCAAAAATACATAGGTGACCTATCCCGTGTCACTCCTATTGAAGACGTGCAGGTTACAGAAGATCTCACATATGAAGAGGTACCTATAGTTATTCTAGATTGTCAAGTTAAGAAGCAAAGAAATAAAGATATAGCTTCAGTAAAAGTACTTTGGAGAGACCAGCAAGCAGAAGAAATAACATGGGAGGCCAAGGACGTGATGAAACCAAAATACCCTTACTTGTTTGAAGCTAAAGAGGAAGTCTAACATGCAGAATTGGGACACTAATAGGTATGTTTGATTGAATACTTAGTGTGTTT
Organism: Solanum ossicruentum; assembly: GCA_025774065.1. Lineage (NCBI taxonomy): Eukaryota > Viridiplantae > Streptophyta > Magnoliopsida > Solanales > Solanaceae > Solanum > Solanum ossicruentum. Next base: position 59,692 of record JAOTQR010090721.1, read on the forward strand.
TTAATGTTTATGTAAGTATAGGTTTAAACTTGGTTAAGCTATCCAATTGTGCTAACATTCGAGGACGAGTATTCCTAAGGGGGAGGATTTAACACCCCACATCTTACAATACTAGTACTACGCAAATGAAACATGATATGGTTTAATCAAATTAGCACCAATTTTTAAAAGTGCTTGAATCTCATGTTATAGGGCGACATGTGCATCTAACGCTTAAGAGGGTCAAGTGTACATGTTTGAGTCAAATTGAGGAGATCACGACCCTAAACAAAGTGAGAAAATTGAGGTACTTGTAGGACTTAAGAAGCTAGTAGGTGAGTCACCTACTTGCCTAGCTTAAATTTACTAGCTAGACAGAGGCGAGGCCCAACATCGAATTTGTCCAAGTCCAATTATGAATAAAGTCAATGTTAAGGGTGTAACTTTAGTCTATGTTTTAGCATCACAAATGGACTATATTTTCAGCAAAAGAATAATAGAGATATGGCCCAAGTACAACAAAACTCACTTGGTGAGTTGGGCCAAAACTAGCTAAGAGAAAGGAAACAAAATAGGCAGCAAATGCCCAACCAATTTTAGCCCAATAAGGCCCAAGTGAAAGAAGAAAAATGGTACTTTGATTTCTTGATAAAAGAAGACTTAAAATAAAAAAAGTTAAGTTGTCCAAGTGCTCCTTTAAAAGGGGCTTAAAATTATCTCACTCAAGTCATTCAACCTGAACAAAAAAATCAGATTTTCTTAAGGCTTTCTCTCTACACTTCTTAACTTTGTAAAGCAACCAAAAGAGGCTTTTAGGGTTCTTTAGGAGGCCCTCAACCTTGAAGGTAAAGTTAAGTGATTATAGTTGTGTGTTTAGTATGGTTTTCTTATGCAAAACAAGAGATTATGTTGGTTATGTCTATGCTGAAATTGTTGGACAACATGTGTTCCAAAAGTTGTTGTACATTTTTCTTGTTTATTTGGAAGATTTTCTGTGTTTCGTTGGATTTGCTATGAAGGTATACTACTGTTCCTAATGAGTGTTGGTTCAATAATGATGTATGAAGGCTGCTGCAAAATTTTTAGAGTCCGCAAAAGTAAGTTCTTGTGTGATATCGTAATTGTGCTTGTAATAAGAACTTGTTGGCTGATGAATGGAAGGCTATTGCCTCACATCCTTCATGATTGATTTGATAATGCCGCCTAGATGTATGTTGTATAGAATTGTTATGTGTTGTACTTTGTGGGCTATTGTAAGATTGCTGGTTGCGCAGGATATGTATATGAGAAAGTGTATTAGAAAATATGATTAGGGACGAAAAGGTTGAAAGAATACGCTCGGGTTTATAATTATGCTCTTGCTGCCTAAGTGTTATTTTTGTTATGAGATTGCGCTACCAAGATGTATCTATTGGCTGCTAATGCTAGTTTTATCACCTACTATGTTATTGATAAATATTTAGAGGAATGGGAGGTTATATCGAGGTAATAGCGAGGTCATACAGCGAGGTATGTAAGGCTACTTGATTTAGTATTATTTGGCGTGAAACATAGATCCCTCCTTGGCACATAAAGGCACTTAACAACTCTGACATAATTATTAACTGTCTCTCAACTCTTTCACATATTCATATGCTCCCATACATAGTCACCTTTAAATCTGCATACATATTTGGATACCAAGATGCACAAATTTGTTCTACTAAATAAAGTTCATGTGTTGTTCTACCTCTTATGCATTTCATTATTTGTGTAACTTACTCCTTTAATTGTGGTGTTGCCTTTTGTGATTATTTACATATCATATGTTGTATCTACAGCCCTACAACTACATTATTATGACCACCAAAAGAATCATCTCAAAAGTAATTGCAAGACAAAGTATATTGCTTATTGATGGGTGGTAACCCGAGGGGTGGAAGAATCACCAAGCCAGGGTCGATCCTATCATGGGGGGTAGCCCGAGGGGTTAAAGGAAAAGCCTAGCCAGGATCGATCCCGATATAGATTTACCATTGATCAGCTAGTCATTTGTATTACTTGCTATGCGCAGATTATACAGTAATGGTAAAGTAATAAAAAGAACATAAAGTATATGATCCCACAGCATAATTAAAGGTTGTCTCTTATTCTACACTAGTGCATAGTTTCACTTGAGTTGTTACTTCGTATATAGTGTTTCATACCTTACATATTCAGTACACTATCTTGTACTGATGTCCCTTACAGGGGATCTGCATTTCATGCTGTAGGTACAGGTGCTAGTAGATCTCCCCAGTAAGAGTACAGGATATCCAGCTGTTGTTACCAAGCTCGAGGTTGCTTCGGAGCTCTGTGTGTCTAGAGTTTATATTATTGTATTGGATATTTAGTTGAGGCGGGGCCTATCCCCATCCTTATCAGATACTTTTCCTTACCTAGAGGCTTTGTAGACTATGTAAACTAAAGTGTGTTCATGTCTTGTACTTTAGGCACCGTGGCCCCAGCCTAGCCATATGCATTTCCTTTTGGCTTATTATTACTGTCTACTTTCTTAAAGGCAAGTTGAATATAGAAATCCCTCATAATATATAGAGAAAGCATATAGATATAAGTTGGTTCTTTCGGGCCTTATTGCCAACAGTTGCTAATCTATCTTAATGGGACTTTGGGCGTGACGGTCCCTTAGGAAACAATGTCTCACATCAATGTGCTTTGTCCTTTTGTGCTGAACAAGATTCTTTGCCATATTTAAAGCATTTGTGTTGTCACAAAGTAATGAAATAGTGTGTGTGATGAAACCAAAATCCTCTATTTGTTGTTTTATCCATAGCAATTGAGCATAGCAAAAGGCAAAAAAAAACTATATATTCAGCTTTAGCAGTTGAAAGAGAAATAAAATTTTATTTCTTGGTTCCGCAAGATGCAAGACATGATCATTCCAGAAGTTCTCTTTCTATCTACTTAATATCTAGTATGATCAGCATCAGCATAGCCAATCAGCTAGAAAGAATCACTTGTAGGATAGTATAGGACCAAGTCCAATGTTTTCTTCGAGTACCTTAGGATTCTTTTAGTTTCCTTCAAGTGGGACTCCTTTGTCTTTGATTGGAACCTAACTATAGAATATCTAGTCTACTTACCGTTTTGTACAATAATGATCCTATGATACCCCTGTACATAGTTTCATTAACAACTGGACCAAGTTCATCAACATCTAGTTTGAAATTTTTTCCCAGAAGAGTATCAATAGGCTTTGCATCCTTCCTTTGAAATTTCTTCAACAAATCATTGATGTACCATTTTTTTGGCTGATTGAGGTTCCTTCAGAACCTTATTGAATCTGCAAACCCAAAAAAAAAAACTCAATTAACCCATCATGCTCATTTCAAACTTACTTCCCATCAGCATTGACGATTTATCATACATGGACTCTGAAGTAGTACCAAAGATAATATATCAACATAAACTTATATGATGAGTAATTCCCTTCCTCTTAACTTCAAAAACAACGTGTTGTTGATTCTGCCTCTTTTGAAACCATTACCTAGAAGGAACTTAGACAACCTTTCATAACATGCTTGGGGTGTCTGTTTTAACCCATACAAAGACTTGTCCAATTTGAACACAGTTGGATGATCAACATCTTCAGAACTAGGAGGTTTTTTGACAAACAATTCCTCCTTTAGATAGACATTCAAAGAAAGCACTCTTGACATCCATTTGATAGAGCTTTAAGCCCAAGAATGCTGCAAAAGCTATGAGAATCTTATGGCTTCTATTCTTGCAACTCGAACAAATCTCTCATCATAATTAATTCCCTTTTCTTGGTAGTAGCCTTGAACCACCGACCTTGACTTGTTACAAATAATAGCTCCATGTTCATCTAGCTTATTGGCAAGACCCACCTAGTTCGAATAATTGTTATATCGGATGGCTTGAGGACAAGGTCCCATAATTTGCGTCTTTCAAACTGATGCAATTCTTCTTGTATGGAGTTCACCCAATGACCATCTTTTAGAGTCGCCTTCAGATTTTTAGGCTAAATTTAGAGAGAAAAGATGAGAATGCAACCGTGTACCTCATCTTGGATCTGGTTTGAATTCTAGAATCCAAGGGTAAGATGGCATTATCAAAAGGATAAGCAAATCTGAGTCTTCATAGGGATGCAATGGGAATCTGATTTTCTTTCTTATCTTCAGTACTAGTGAAATGACCCCCAAAAGGAGCCCGAAAATGTGCACCAAAGATGCCCATAATCGTAATTTCTATATATCACAAAATTCGTGCATGATATCAAAAATCCAACTTCATATTCGTGATCAGGGGAAAAATTGAGTAGGGAATGGCTATAACCTCGATTTTAGAGCAATCGTAGAAAATTTTTAATGGGGTCCACACCCCTGGCGCAACTCGGCTAGGGCATGGACAGGTAAATTTTGTTGCAATTTTTTTAATTCGGCCTAGGGCCTTGGAGTCTTGGGCCTAAGCCTTCCTATGTATAAAAACACTTACACTTCATCATTTTCAATCCCATATCATTCAAGACATTCCCCAAAACCCTCTCTAACACTTAGCCAAATATTTCACTGAAAATCAAGTGTCCCAAACTCATTTTGGATCTCATGAAATTTATTCAAACTTCAAGCTCTCATTCAAATCTTCATCAAGGAAATCTCTAAAGTTGAGGTATGTTGGTTTCAACTATTGTGTTCTTTTACCCATGGTGCCCAAACTTCCATTTTATATAAATTGCATGTTTTTAAGTTGATTTGTCGATGCGTACTTCTTGTTATGAATTTGACTATGAACTATGTTGGAGTTTCATAAAAGTGTGACATGCTTATGATCTATGTTGAGATTTGATTAAAAGTTTTAATGTAAATTATAGGAGGGTGTTGCCAAGTGTTGTTCAGTTGATTTACTCTAAGTTCTCTTGCATGATTTCACTATTGAATTGCATGGTTTTATACTAGCATTATACACCTGCCAAGTTTTTGATAAAATGTCTGGTTAATATTTCTTGAGTTGTTGAAAGCCTAATGTATGGCATATGAGTTAAGTGACTTTATGATGATGAAAGTAATGTAGTTCTATTTTTATTTCTTGAAAATTATCTATAGTATTACAAATTGACCATACCTTGTTAGGGAAGGAGGGGGGTGCTTAGCCTCAACTACTATGATGGAGGGTGTGATGTCCAACAACAAGTTAAGGGATTGATACCTTGTCCACTATGATGGAGGGTGCGATGTCCATTAACCAGTTAAGGGGTTGATACTTTGACCATTATGATGGAGGGTGTGATGTCCATCAAATAGTTAAGGAGTTGATACCTTGACCTTTATCATAGAGGGTGTGATGTCTATCTATTGATTGAGGGGTACATACCTCGATCACCCTCCAAAAGGTTGCTAAGCCTTTGATACCAAGTCTTGGCTGCTTGGTATTTGATGATGATCTCTTCCTATAGCTGTAATATGTTTATAAACATGTTTACGTCAAGCATTATTCCTGCATGCTATGTTGCTAATATACTATATCTTGCCTACGATTTTGCATTTTGATTATGTTCCTATCTCTTATTGCATTGCATCCTACATACTTAGTACATTCAAACATACTAATGCATACACTATGCTTACATCATGTTACTATGTAGGTACCAGAGCTGCATTTGATCATATTCCTCCACGTGGCTAGTACTATCTTCTCAAAGCAAGTTTGGTGAGTCCTCAACTCCGAGGACGATATCTTTTGATCTAATGGTATGCAAAGACTCTCTTTATCTTATTATATGTTTTGACTAAGGGTGAGCCTAGGAAGTTGTCTTGGCCCCCGCTCAATTCTAAATTTAGAGGTGTTGTTGGACAAGCTATGAAATTATGCAATGAGCCTTGACTCTCTTGACTCTTATATGTTTTAAGCTATGAAAGAATCCCTTAGTCCCTTATCCTTTTTTATGCTCTTTGTTTTTGTTCAAATGCTTCCGCGACCAAGGATGTGTAATGATATTATAAAAGGCTTATTTGGGGTCCCTTCAGGTTTTCCATTCATCGTGTCACATCTAGGCCCTAGGATTAGGTCATGACTAGTATTAGAGCACTAGGTTGTTAATGGTCCTAGGCGTCCAACACACCGCGTTGATTAGAGTCTTACTCATGATGGTGAAGTACACCACGACTATGAGCAAGAGGCTATGAGGAACAACCGGCCCCTCCCACTCCTCAAGCTCCTCAAGATGGGGGAGCGGCTCACGAGGAATTTTGGGATGCTATCATCATGCTAGCCCATGCCATGACTTATGAAATCAACCAAGGGGCCTAAGCCCCTCATGCTCCTACTCCGACATCTAGGGTAAGAGATTTCATGAGGATGAACCCACCAGAGTTCAATGGGTCTAAAGTGGATGAGGACCTTAAGAATTTATTGATAAGGTTTAAAAAGTGTTATATATTATGGGTGTGAGGTTTGAGGAGAAGGCGGAGTTAGCGGCTTACCAACTCAAGGGGATGACCCAAAAATGGGTACTCAATGAAAGGAGGAGAAGGAGAACAAGAATTTTATCCTTTAGGAGGAGTTTAAGGTAGCGTTTCTTAACCGATTCTTCCCTCTTGAGCAAAGGGAGGAGAAAATGATGGAATTCATGAAGTTGAAGCAAGGGTTGATTAGTGTGAGAGAGTATTCCCTCAAGTTCAACCAACTCTCTAAATATGCTCCCCAATTGGTGGCTGAGCCAAGGTTTACAATGAATAAGTTTGTGATAGGTGTTCTGATTTGGTGAATGAAGAATGCGTACCACTATGTTGATAGGTGACATGGACTTATCCCGCTTCATGACTTATGTCGAGCAATTAGAGGGGAAAAAGTTGAGAAAGAGAAGGGTAATGAGGCCAAGAGGGCCTGTTTTGAAGGAATGTTCCAATGTCCCAAAGGTGGTGGTGTAGTGAATTATTCTAGGTGCCCAAGATATGGTAGAGTCTATGATGACCCATGCTTGAAGGGTACTATTTCTTGTTATGATTGTGGGGAGATGGATCATAAGGTAATATATTGTCCTCGTAAACGCAACAAGGGTTAAGGTGGTGATGTTGATCAAGGAGGTGCTCTAAGACGTAATCGATTATGTGCTCTTCAAAGAATGAAAGGAGGGGATTCGATGCCTGACATTATGACCGGTATGTTAAAGGTCTTTGATTTGATGTGCATGTTTTGATAGGTCCGGGTGTCGTTATTTCTTTCATTTTCTTTTGTGCTAATAGGTTTCATGTATGTATCCCGAATTGCTATTTGAACCTCTTAGGTGTCTACCCCATTGGTGAGCCTACTGTTGCTAGAACGATTTATAAGAGTTGCCCTATGTTCTTATTGCATAGAGTCTTGTCTTGTGATCTTGGTTGGACTTGGCTTGATGGGTTGGAGGTCTTGGGGTGGTTTCGTTACATGCGTATCATGCTTCCAATTAGTGTAGAACCCATGAGGTTGTAACATGATGGTTAAGGATAGATGATTTATTTGGTCAACTAAAATGGGTTAGTCACTTCTCTAAGATTGATCTTTGATTCGGGTTTTGTCCCCTGGTGAGGATGAGGGTAGAGGATATACCGAAGTGTCTTTTTAGACAAGGAGTGAGCATTTTGAGTCATGGTGGAGTTGTTTGGTTGACTAATGCGCCAACTATGTTTATGGGTTCCGTGAATAAGGTCTTAAAACCCTACCTTGACATGATTGTGGCGGTCTATAGTGATGAAGTAGTGATTTATTTAGAGCTTCTAAATCATTTTAGGGTAGTGTCACAAATCTTTGGGGATGAGAGGTTGCTTGCTAAATTTTATAAATGTGAATTGTGGGTAATGAGAATGTGATTAGAACTCCTTAAGAATTATGATATGAGTGTACATTATCACCATGGTAAGGCTAATATTGTGGCTGATGCTTTGATTAGGTGTCTAAAGATAACCTAGCATATGTTGATGATGGTGGTAAAGAGGTGACTAGAGACGTCCATCTGTTGGCTAGATTAGCAGTTAGGTTGGAGGAAGTTAGGAATGGTAGTATGGTGGTTTTGATGGTTTCGAAACTTCATTGGTTTAGGCGGTGAAGGTAAAACAAGGTCTTGACCCTGCCCTGTTAGAGATAAAGACCATGGTGAGAAATGGTAAAGTGAAGGTTTTCTCCCAAAGAGGAGATGACATCATTAGATACTAAGGTAGACTATGTGTGCTTGTGTTGAGCATTGGGTTCACTTGGAAGTCCCACCCATGAAGGGTGTGGTACGGTTCGGCAAGAAAGGGAATTGAGTTATGGTTTGTAGGTTCTTATAGTGTATTGAGGAAGATTGGTAAGGTTGCATATGAATTGGATTTGAATATGAATATGGATATGGTTCGTCTGGTTCTTCATGCATCTAGGTTGAGGAGATTTATGGGTGACTCAAGTGCTATAGAACCCTTTGGCGATATGGGTTTTGTGGAGGATGATTTGGCTTAGAAGAAGGTACCAATGGGGATATTGGATGAATGGGTGGCAAAGTTCATTCATAAGGATGTAGTGCTCGTCAAGCCCCTTTGCAAGAATCATCAAGTTGAAAGTGTCTTTCGATAGCCGGAGCGGGCATGGGGAAGCAATATCCATACCTCTTTCATTCTATTCAAGATTTTGATAAAACGTCATGTGATTTTTATGATTTCAAGTCTTATGTTTCAGCCCCTATGTAATTTGCATGCATTGACATTTATGTTGACAAGTTCATGGTGATTTGACATTTATTTTGAGATTTTTGAAAGTGGTGCTTAAGTTCATTGTTGCATACTTGTTGGGGCTGATTTATTCATAATTACTCTTCTTATATACATTTCTTTGACATTCAGGGACAAATGTTCCCATGGGGGAGATATTGAAACGATCTCAGAAAGTTCCCAAAAATGTGCCTTGGAAATACCCATAATCGTAATTTCCAGATATCTCAATATCCATGTGTGATATCGGAAATCCAACTTTGTATTCCTGATTAGAGGGAAAAATTGAGTGGGAAATGGGTATAACCCCAATTTTAGAGCACCCATAGAAAAATTTTGATTTCCAAATATACAAAAAGTGTGGGGGTCTGGACCCTGGCGCAACGCTGGCAGGTTGCAGACTGGTATATTTTGTTGCTAGCTTTTTTAAAATTCGTCGTAGGACCTTGGAGTCTTAGGCTTAAGCCTTCCTATGCATAAAACCACCTATACATAGTCCTTTTTCAACCCTATATCATTCAAAACATTCCCCAAAATCCTTTCTAACACTTAGACAAATATTTCACTCAAAATCAAGTGTCCCAAACTCATTTCGGATCTCAAGAAATTCATTCAAACTTCAAATTCTCATTCAAATCTTCATCAAGGAAATATCTAAATTTGATGTATGTTGGTTTCAACCATTGCATCCTTTCACCCATGGTGCCCAAGCTTCCTTTTTATATAAATTGCATATTTTCAAGTTGATTTATCTTCGTATTATGAATTTGACTATGAACTATTTTAGGGTTTCATAAAAGTGTGACTGTTTAAGCATATTTTAAACTATGAATATATGATCTATGTTGATATTTGATGAAGGGTTTCAATGTAAATTATATGAGGGCATTACCAAGTGTTGGTGGGTTGATTATTCCATGTCTTCTTGCATGATTTCACCCTTTAGTCACATGATTTTATACTATCATTACACACTCGCCAAGTATTTGATAAAATGTCCGATTAATGTTTCTTGAGTTGTTGAAGGCCTGATGCATAGCATATGAGTTAAGTGACTTTATGATGATGAAAATAATGTAATAATATATTGATTTATTGAAAAGTATCTATAGCGTTGCATGTTGACCACACCTTGTTGAAGGGGGGAGCTTAACCTCAACCACTGTGATAGAGGGTGTGATGTCCATCAACCAATTAAGGGTTTGATACCTTCACCACTAAGATGGAGGGTGTGATGTCCATCAACCAATTAAGGGGTTGATACCTTGACCACTATGATGGAGGGTGTGATGTCCATCAACCAATTAAGGGGTTGATACCTTGACCACTATGATGGAGGGTGTGATGTCTATCAACTAGTTAAGGGGTTGATACCTTGACCACTGTGATGGAGTGTGTGATGTCCATCTACTGATTGAGTGGTATATACCTCGATCACCCTCCAAGAGGGTGCTAAGCCTTGGATTCCAAGAACTAGTTTCTTGGTCTTTGATGATGCTCTCTTCCTACAGATGTTATATGTTCTATAAAAACATATTTTACTTTAAGCATTTTTCATGCATGCCATGTTGCTAATATACTATCTCTTGCCTACGATTATGCATTTTGATTATGTTCTTATCTTTTATTACATTGCATCTATATACTTAGTACATTCAAATGTACTAATTCGTACTCTATGCCTATATGATGTTACCGTATAGGAACCGAAACCCCACATGATCATCTTCCTCCACGTGGCTAGTATTATCGTCTCAAAGAAAGTTTGGTGAGTCCTCAACTCCGAAGATGATATCTTTTGATCTAATGGTATGCAAAGACTCTCTTTATCTTATTGTATGTTTTGACTATGAGGGTGAGCCCGGGAAGTTGTATTGGGCCCCGCTTAATTATTAGTTTAGAGGTTTTGTTTGAAAAGCTATCTAATGATGCTATGAGCCTTGACTCTCTTGACTCTTATATGTTTTAAGCTATGAAAGACTACCTTAGTCCCTTATCCTTATTTTTATAATCTTTGTTTTTGTTCAAATGCTTCCACGACCAAGGATGTGTAATGATATTTTAAGAGTCTTTTTTGGGATCCCTTTGGGTTCCTCATTCGCCGTGTCACATCTAGGCCCTAGGGTTGGATCATGACAACTAACCTCTCCATTATCTGCATTTACATGTTATTTATCAATACTTATTCCATTATCAGCAATTGGTTCAAGAATAGGTTCCCCATTAGGAACATCTGTATCACCTGAAATATCAAAATCAGAATTAGTGTACTCCAAGTTTCCATCACCATTTTGATCAGCATTGATATCATTCCTGTGGAACTGCAACAATTCTTCAAATTCAGCGTCACCTTGATTTTTTAATTTTTCAAGTTCACTAGCTTCATTAAAAATTACATGGATACTTTCCTCAATGCACTGTGTCATTTGTTGAAAATTTTATAAGCCTAGATAGAACTGGAGTAGCTAACAAATGCACCTTCATCACTTCTTGCATCAGACTTGCCCAAATTTTCCTTGCCATTGCTGAGAACAAAATATTTGCAACCAAATCCCTATAGTAGCTTTCTTTAGGCTTCATGTTGTTGGGCAACTAATAAGGTATTTTGTTGAGAATTGACCTGATCAAGCACTTATTCATCACATAGCATGTAGTAGTAACAACTTCAGTCCAAAAGTTCTTTTAAAGTCCAAAATCAATTAGAAATATCCACGAAGGTTCTGTTTTTTCTCTACCACACATTCTGCTGTGGAGTTCTAAGAGCGACGACTTTGTTATGGATTTCATTTTCTACACAGAAGGCATCTATCTTTGTATTTTCAAACTAAGTTCCATGGTCAGACCTGATCCCCGCTATCTCACAAGTCAACTTTTTCTATATCATGTTAGGTAAGATCGCAAATTCATCATAGGCTTCATCCTTGGACCTCAAGAACATAGTCCAAGTAAACCTTGAACAACCATCCATGACCACCAAGATATACTTCTTTCCTCCTCTGCTTTGAATATTTACTGGCCACATACAGTGGTCTAGTAGTACTGACCTGCTTCTTTTGCTTGAATGAGGATCTAGTCTACTTTCCTTTAACACTTGCATCATAAACTTTATCTTCTACAAACTTCACTTTTGGAAACCCAAAAACTAGGTCCTTTGAAGCAAGTCTGTTCAACAATGAAGAACTAACATGACTAAGTCTTTTGTGCCAAATTTCTGCACTCTCACTTTGAACACTAAGACATGTAGGATAATTTCCCTATATAGATTCAAGATCAGCCACATATGTGTTCTTTATCTTTTATCTACAAGAACCACTTATTATGAATCCAGAGTGGTGAAAATATAATTTTTTGTGTGAAATTTCCTTTAGTTCCTTTGTTACAAATTTGAGATACACTTAATAGACTATATTGTAGTTCGTTCACATAATACACATTTTTTATTGAGTGATCCACCGACTTTCCAATCTTGCAATTACCAAGAACATATCCCTTTTGCCACTTCCAAAAGAAACATCTCCAGATTAAAGTTCTTTGAGTGAAAAGAAGCTTTCAATAACTGTTGCTTCCTTCACTTACCTCTTACTTATATTCGCCACCATCATCAGAAATTTCCATGAAATGCAAACCTTTCATTGAAGATCTCCTCATCTTTCTTCACAGCTATCAAGGAAGCATCCTTTATGTACTCGAACTCTTCTAACTCACTTAAGGAATTTTCCAAAATAGCAAGAGCTTTCTTTACAACTTAGTCTACTGAATCGTTTATGCTTTTCTTGTCAAGGACTGATCCCCTTAACTTATCTTTGTTGCCTCTAGGCTTGGCATAGTCTTTGTATATTGCTTTATGCATTGGAATCTCCGATGAAATGACGTGGTTTTAGACACTTGCGATATAGATCATTAGCAGGAGCAACTTTGCTACGGTTTTCCTTCTTCTTGAAACCACCATGCTTCCTTAAAATTTTCTAAAATCTCCTTGCAAGGTATGCCATATGAACTTCATCTTCATTAGATTCTTCACCTTGTGCCATCATTAGAGCTAATGATTTTTTCTTCTTAGAAGCATCATTTTCTCTATTCAATTCATGAGTTTGGAGATTACCAATCAAGGTATCCATTGTCAACACCTTCAAAACTTTTCCCTTAGTGATTGTATAAACTTTGCTGGCCCAAAACATAGGAAAAATTCTAAGAATCTTACTTACTTGCTTGTTGGGGTGAATGGATTCACTCAAACATCTAAGCTCATTGATAATGAATTTGAACTTAGTATACATATCATGAATGGATTCACCTTTCTTCATTGGTAAAATTTTCATATTAAGTAGTGAGCATATCAACTTTAGACTCCTATACTTGCTCAGTGCCTTCATGAGCTATGCATAAGCAATCTCAGATCTCTTAGGCTGACTCGTAAGAAGAGATTCGATTGTACTCCTCAGCCCCAATACCATAGGCCAACAACTTTTTTCCTTGTAATTTTTTTCAATCTTCTTTTGATCTACATTATTGTACTATTGTCCAGTCTTGGGGTTACTTGAGTGATTTCACCATCTTTCACCTCCAGGGGTAGGAACATAAGACCACCAAGCACAATGTCGCTTAGCTCACTATCTTCATCCATGAGAAAATCATGCATTTGAGTCTTCCAACAATTATAAATTGCCCACCCATTAAAGTGAGGAGGTTTGGTAGATGACTGACCCTTTTTTAGATTTAGGGGATCTTCCATTTTTCTTCCTGAGCCCTGTAGGTGTTAACCATTTAGACAGTACTTGCTCTGATACCAATTGATGAAACTTAAGAGTTGACTCAGTGTAAGGGGACCAAGTTACAACAGTAAGCAAAAAATAGCTAAAATAGTAAAAGCAACTAATTAAATGGAACAAGTTGTTTTACATGGACACTCCCTTGCTCTAAGAAGGATTAACCGTAACCTGTACTCATAAGATTTCAAAATAACTCCATTAATCTCAAGGGAGTAAAACTTTGGATTGCAAACCCTTGCAATCAAGGAACCTAACTCTAGATCTTTTCCCCATCATTGTGATAGCTCTACCACAGGTATGAGACAACTAAGTAGCTACACTGCTACCCACTAAATTGAATAACTCTAGCTAACTTATATTTCAACACTCACTGCAGCTATATCTAGCAATGAAAAGCAAAAAGCTTGCCAAATATCAGATATCTTTATAGAATAGGAAGCAGTTCAAAGATGCAAAAACCATATAAGCATAATGAAGTACACAAATTAAAAACAACTTTGATTTTGCTAAGTGTACTACTTGAGAGCCTCTCCAAGAATACTCATTCACTAGGTGTGGAAAACTCTCAAACTTTTTCTTCAAGAAAGGTTAGTTATATATACCCAACATCAACAATATTTGGAGAAATTTCATTAGATAGACAATTTCTGTAGTGCAAGTTGACACGCACCAACAAATAACAAATTGGTATGTGGATAGGGTATGATTTGTTGGCTATCACTTTTAGGTTCACAGCAGATATTAGATTACGCCCCTCATTTGTTCTCTCTTTCGATGGTTTGTTAAATCATCAAAACTTTAGAACATCAGCTGGAATGAGCCTACAATGGACACTATCTAATAATATAACTAATGTCTTGACATCCATAACGAGATCTCAGAGTGGATGCTTCTGTGAAGAACTAGATGGAATACTATAACCACCCCAACCCATCGGCCTCTAAACACTAGTTGAACTATAACCACCCTCTGAAGTTGGCTAGGATGCATACATTAGACCTCAATGGTGGAATGAACTACCCCTTCGATAAGACCCTCTACCTTTTGACAAGGTACCAGAATAGTGACCAGTAGCTTTGGCCCTCTTGTGGTGCCCACACTCCTCATGAATTATCAACTCTTCCTCCCTAGTGGTACTCACAACAGACTAAAAAGACTCTCCTTCATCAGCTAATTTCAAGACATTAGATCTGATAGAGAAAATCAAACCCCTCATGAACTTGTAAAATTTCTGCACCTCAGTAGGGATCAGTGATATTGCATGATCAGACAACTAACAAAATCATGCCTTATACTTAATAATAGACATGCTACACTGGATCAAGCTCTCAAACCTCGTTTATCTCACCACTTGAACACTCCAAGGAATATATTGGTCCTAGAAAACACCGAACAACACATCCCATTCCATTGAAGGGGATCCAGTTGGTTTTGCTCTCATGTACGTCCTCCACCACTCCTTAGTTGTGCCTCTAAGCTAAAAAGCAACAAACTTAACTCTTTAGAGATTAACTAGGACCAGACCTCTAATATCTTGTGTTCATAGTATCAAAAACTTATAGGCATACTCACCCTTACTACATTGAAATGAGGGTGGTTTCATCTTCTGAAACCTCTTATAACTCTACTGATCATCAATTGAAAGAACTAGCTCAAGGGTAATTTGTAACGGTGCAGGAACCAATGGTGATTGTCCCACCTAATCTTTAGTAGAAAGACCTTAAACCATAGGAGTTTGAACATTTACAAGGTTTTTAAACCTCCTAGGTACCTGTTACACTACTGATCTCTGCCATGGCCTAAACCACATCCAAGCCCTCAACAGAGTATCCTGTAGTAATGGCATGACTACATACTCTGGAAGAATCTAATCTCCTCTATCCTCAGGTTCAGGCTTGGTTGAGATGCCCCTCTCAGAATCTTAAGCTAATGCTGCTCTTTGGGCTCGACCCCTACCGCGACCTTTAACTCTACATCTACCTCTACCCTGTCTCTACTTGGTCACTTACACTACATGATGTACTTATACTGCATTGGCTACATATTTCATATGTTTAAATGTACTAACTCATACTCTTTTCCTACATTATGTCACAATATGGGGACAGAGGGATAGACGATCATTCATCGCTTTGCTTTTGTGGCTATATTCTGGCACTTACTTTGAAGACTCATGGGGAGTCCTCATACTATGAGGGAAAACCTAGCATTACTCTACTATTGTTATTTTGGCATTTGTGGTATTATAAGACTCCTCCTTGTATAACTTTCTATAAAGGTGATCTAGGGACATGTCATAGCTTCCGGCTATGCTAGACTATGTAGAGGTATGTTAGATTATGTATGACATCTATGTCAGCTCTCATTGACCTAGTTTACCCTTTGCTTTTGAGTTTGTTGAATAAGACTTATTTCTACTTTCTTCAAAAGTTTGATTGATACTTTTACCTTATTATTGCTTGTGATATTCTAAGAGGCTTGATTAGGATTTCCTCGGGAATCCTAACTACCATGTCATACCTAGGGCCTAGCTTGGGTCATAAAAAACTTGGTATCAGAGCATAAAATTTTGACGTTTCATAGGGAGTCAGACCAACCATTTTGAGTAGAGTCTTACTCATGGGTGTGAAGTGTGCCATATCTATGAGTAGGAGACTATGAAGCATTTGTAACACCTCTCATGTTTCTAGGCCTAGAAAACTAAAAGATAGGAATTTTGTTGAAGGTTTGACCCCACGAGCCAGTCTATGGCTCGTAGAAGGAACCATAGGTCATATGTGAGTTCGTGGAAAGTGCCTAATGAAAATGAAAAATTGAAGGATTTCTAGAAGTTGACTTACCTGTTAGTAGACATGTCATATAAGTATCTATGATTCGTCAATAGGTCTAGTAGAAAGTGGCTTGGAGGAACTTGAATTATTCTAAGTCTAGAACTACTTTCTAGAAGGAACCATGGCTCGTAAGTGAACCCATGGGTTGTCCTGCATATTCGTACGTTGGAAGCTGTAAATTCCAGAAACTTGACTTTTATGGCACAAAGTTCTACAGACTGAAGTACAGACTTTATGTTGATATACAACCCATAGGAAGGGTTCTATGGATGGCTCCAATAATTTTAATAAAGGGTGATTTTGACATTTCCAATCCATCTAAGTCCTAAACTACATTGTTTTGGCTATGTTAACAGATTTAACTGAGCTAGCCAGTATAAATTCTATTCATAATTCATTCAAAGCCTTTAATCCTCAAATTTGATTCAAGGATTCTCAATATTTCTCAATCTAAGTCAAGGGTTCCATTGAAGCTAAAGCTTGAAGGTTTGACTAAGGATTTCTAGATTTTCTTCTTTAATTCTAAGGATTCTACTAGAGGTATGTTGGTTTTTGTTCATGGATTAGTTTCATCCATGAAGCCCAATCCAAAACCTTCTTTTTATCAAACTTTCATGATGATTTCTTATGGGCTTTTAAGTCATGACTCCTAATGCAGGGACTATGATTCCTATATAATGATTATGACTAATTCTGCATGAATTATAATGAACTTTGTGATACATATGATTTTCAAGTAAAAGTATATGATTTCAAAGTGTGCATGATAAGGGCTTAATGACTTGATGTGAGTTCCTTGTCGATGATCCAATTTGATTTTAATTGCAAGTTTCTCTATGAATCTTCAATTACATGCTTTTGACTCAAATTCCCATGGACCCACACTTAGCCTTAATTTCCTATAGAAATTTCATGATAATGATCTCAAGTATGTAAAAGCATGTTTCATGGCCGTGATGATGTTATGAAAGCTATGATGATGTTATGATAAAGAGGGTGAACAAAACC
>JAOTQR010090738.1:0-32956 GCA_025774065.1 Solanum ossicruentum
AGCGTTAGCACTCAGTTGTTCGAAAGTGAGTGCTGAGGATGTTCGTGCTGATTGTTGCTCTTTTGATTGTATATTTACTTTTGGTCTATTGTAATCGTATATAGAGGTCTGTGGACATGTGTGGGTTGTATATGTCAGGGTCATATCTGCCTAGAGTCTGTAATTTAGTTGAATTCGATCAGGCGGCGGGACCGCAGCGGTGACCTTGTCGGCCCGCTCTATTTTGTGTGGATTATGCCTATCTATATAGTTGTGCATTACTGCTTCTGGCTGGCTGAGTTCCCTTGCAGGTGGGTTAGTC
Organism: Solanum ossicruentum; assembly: GCA_025774065.1. Taxonomy (NCBI): domain Eukaryota; kingdom Viridiplantae; phylum Streptophyta; class Magnoliopsida; order Solanales; family Solanaceae; genus Solanum; species Solanum ossicruentum. The sequence goes on from JAOTQR010090738.1 coordinate 302, forward strand.
ACTAAAATAAAGGAAACTCTGCCGGATTTTCTGTAGAATTGTTCATGTGTGTTTGTATCAATAATAGTGCCTAATCGGCACAAGTCACGGTCCCGGGGTCGGGCTGTGACACTTAAACAACCCACCACAATCATACATATCATTTTTCAAACTAGACATGGGAACATGAAACGTATCTCCTAAAATCATCAACTTCACAGTATCTCATAGTATCATAATATTCATAGTTTTGGGTATCATAAATAGCATCATCATAGAAACCATTGAAAAGAAACATGTGATTCTACTTAATAGCTATTAATTCTTAACATATGTTATGCTAAAAAGAAGTAATAAGAAGTACCCATAAGACATTAACAATGAAACTTAAAGGAATTTGTAAAATAGATTTTGAGACTCCATAGGTGGAAGAACCCACAGATAGAAGATCCAAATACATTTAAACCTTGAAACTTTAATGAATAAGACTTGAAGAAGCTTGAGGAACCTCTTGGAAGCTTTGATTTTAATGGAGGAGGCTTGACCCCTAAGGAATTGCAGGAACTTGATGGAGGAATTTTAAAGAGGTTTTGGAAGGATTTTGAGAGTGTTTGAGATAGATTTATGACTAAAAATAGAAGAGTTTTTGAGTATTTATGTATATAAGGGTGTTGAGTTAAGTCTCAATTGTCCTTACTTAAATCTGAGAAAGTTAAAAAAAATTATACACAGGGGAAACAAGGGTGCGGTGCGTCATGGGTCCCGCGATGTGTAATTTTGCACGAAATTTGATGTTTCCTCTATTTTGGCCTAGAAATGAGTTTAGGCCATATTTTTACTATGGGAGAATGAGTGGGCAACACAGATTGGTCGCGCAGCCTTTTCAAATGCACAATTTCATGTAAAAAATTATTTTTTGATATGAGTGACCTAAATAATTTAAGACAACACTTTTCCTACAAAAGTTTGCCTCTTGAAAAAGAATATGAAGTTGGATTATCCAAATAACACATGGATTTTAAGATATTTAAGAATTACACCATAAGGATATTTTCTAGTCACATGGAAGGCATTACAATATCTCCTCCTTGGGAATATTCATCCCTAAATGTTATGAACATACACTTGAGAGGAATGGTAAGACACTTTTCAGCCATAACATAAATGTATAAATGCAACTTTAAATATCATTTTCTTGAAAACTTCAAACTTATGCATCAAGATACCATTTAAAACATGTTACCGTGAGTATGAATGCGTGCAACTTGACTCTAAGGGATACATCAAATGAAAATTTAAGAATGATTGTCTTATTACCTTAGGCTTGAGTAGAGTGAAAAAGATAAGGATATCATTTCATCATGTCTGCTTTTGCTTTCTAATTCGCACTTTCAACTTGTTGGTTCCTCCAAAAGACCTTAACAGGTGCTATATTTTTATTTCTCAACCTCTTTACTTGCCTATCTAATATCTCCACCGAAACTTCATCATATGTCAAATTCTATTCAAAACTCACATCTTCTAAGGGAACTATGAAGTTTTGATCTTCCATGAACTTTCTTAACACATGGAACACCGAATGTATCATATTCATCTCCAATGAAAACTCTAACTCATAATCCACCTTGTCAACCCTTCTCACAATTTTGTAAGGATGCAATGACCCTACCTAGGGCTTAGTCGTCGCCACATGGCGAATGAGACACCTGAAGGCACCTTGCCCAAGCCATCCTTAACATTTTAAGCAATCATTAGCATTGAAGTAAAACATTTGCTGAATAAAAAATGGGGATAAGGTATACAAGCATTTTATGATAATGAAGCAATATTAAAAGCATGTAAGGACAAAATATCTTTGTCCATAAAGTATACAAAATAATACATAGATGGATGAAACTGGTAACAATTAGCTTTTATCATATAGAAAAGACTTTAATGTTTAACAACATCGAATGTAAAAGTCTCAAAGGGCTAACATATACATCATCTAAAGAAAATACAAATTAGAATGAAAAATGGAAGAGTCCCGAACTAAGGACTCACCATAGCAAAAGTACTAGTCTTGAATGCCAAACAATAGCCACGACCTGGTGGAAGAGTAGTTATACCTACATGGTTAAATAATGCAGGCAAAATATGCGTTAGTATGTTAGAATATACTAGTATGTGAGGTGCAATGGAAGAATGAAATTTAATGCCATCATGCATAATTAAAAAATATATATAAACATGAGGTAAAGAGGTGCATATGTATGAGCTTAAGCATGCAGAAGGAATATCACACAATATGAATATGAATCAATGCATGATAAATTATAAGTAATGAAAGCACATCATGGAATCTTAAACTTGTGGGAGAAAACCTTAACCAACATATAAGACCATGTGAGCTACTATGTAGAATCCAACATAACCCCCTACGTTAGCATGGGGAGATCCCTTGCTGGGTGGAACTCCATCAATTTGCATGCATCTTTAATTAGTATAAATAGCCTACATGGATCTACTAGCCTAGGCTACAAGGGATCCTATGGTGGTACATAGCTAATGCAACAAATGGATGCTACTAAGGTTTCCTTACTAAACTACACTTTAATATCACATTTGGTCTAAGTCATCCCACAGAATCTTTAAGACATAGTTTAGTCAAATTATAACCCTTAGAACCATAAGTACTAATCATAGGAGTAGTTCAAACTTAAGAAACAACCAAGTGAGAATTATCTTTTCATCTTGAGGACGTTCTTAAACATCTTTAGGATAATTTTCAACATGCTTATATCTTTGACAAATCATAATTTTAAAACTCATATTTAATTCCCTAATCATCATGATGAATCATGCAAAACTTTACTCAAAACTAGGTGGGCTAAGCTTTTAAGATAGAACAATCATAAATCACATAACCATGCTTAAATCATGAAAATATATCCATTTAAAACATGTAAAATAGCCCACACTTGATCATTAGCAAACTCATCATAGGGTCAGCATCATTGACTTAAATTTGTGCATATACTTAGCGAAACATCTTAGGATGTCATAAAGATCATTTAATATCATAAAGTATCATGAAATTATCATTAGCATGCATGTGAACATAAAAGAACTTAAAGAAATGGTAAAATACATTATGAAGGACTTTGTGGGAAAATTAAACCCACAAAGCAAACTCACATACCTTAGTAAATTAAGGAAGAACAAAATCGAAGCCTTTGAGAAGAACCTTAAAACCCTAGCCTTTGCCTTGACCGTTTCTTAGAGAGAGTATTTTCCTTAGGAAAATTGAGAATTGAAGAATGAGGGGTTTACGAAGGATCCTAGAGCTTTAAGGTCTGCTTTAGGGCTCTTTTGACCCCATCAAATAAGCATAACCCATACTCAATTGAATTTATTAAATAATAATTCTTAAAACCCTTATTTAAAGTAAGCATAATTCCATGAAATTCAAGTGAAAAGAGTCTGGGTCTTCTTGGTTAAAAGGGACTAAGATCAATCCCACATATCTTCGCTAATGAAGAAAATTCAAGAAGAAATTTGAAGAAGAGTGAACCTTTGCTTGATTCCCAAGCTTAGATTCACAAAAGTCCTTTGAGAGAGTTCTTAAGAGTGACTTCAGAGAATTTTTAAATATGAAGAATATATTTGAATGAGAGGAATAAGGTTTAGGTCATTTAAAAGTCCTTAGGTAGCATAGAAGGTCACAAAAGACCCTTAGGATAAACCATAATTTCAAAAATACTATTAATGAAGCGAGTTGAAAAAATTTGAAGTTACGTCTCAGGGAGGAGTGGTATGGCCTGTGATAAGCCATACAGACTATACCTTTGCTCGTGATCCAATACTTATGAAGTTTTCACTTGGTGAAGGTCCAAAATAGTAATCCCATACTAAGAATTTTTCAATATAGACATCTATATGGAGGGTGGTATGGATCGTACCAAGCCATACAGTCCGTAAGCCTCCTCCATCACACATACCTTAGATAAATTCTTCACGAAGAAGTTCCAAGATAGTGATCCAATACTTAGAAAAATTTCACTTTGAAACCCATACAGGAGGCCATATGGACCGTCCCACCTTTGTGTGGGGTCCAAGTATGGCGTGCCTCAGTATAAAACTCCACCTTAAGGCCCATACACTCAACATAAGGCCAAGGGTCACACCAAGGAGGCTCCATCCACACGTTTCGTATAGACTCACATGGACTGTGAAGACTTCCATGGAGCATCACCTTGATCCAAACCTTTCCAGAACCAAATTTTCAAGCTACAATGAGGTCATACAATGTCTGGGTTCTTACAACATGAGAAACGAGTAGCAACGCATAAGAACTCCTCTTTCTTAGCAATATACTCCCTTTCTCTTTCATCTACCTTTATGTATCCAACCTTTCCCCAACCAAAAAATCTTCCTAGTGAAATAAAACTTATTTTTTGTAAATTAGTGTGGTTAGTAATTTGACAAGTGTGTAAGAGTCTCTCCAAGTCTAAGTCATGTAATTTCTTACATTTTACTTTTTTTTCTCCCAAAAAAATATGTTCTAGTATGTACATTATGTTTGAATTTATATTATCATATTTAGTATGTTATCTTATGTTCAAGTTATGAAGTATCATGTATATTATGTTCAAGTTATGTTTAAATATTATGTTTGATAATTTGCATGTAATCTGACCCTTAGTATATGGTTAGTCTCTCAACTCTTATTAATAACGATCTATTAACCTATAAATTCCTAGGATTCTAAGGCTTTAAAGCCTGAAAAACTTATAGGGATAGATTAATTGCCATATTCGGGGTAGGATTAAATAAGAAATTATTAATTATATAGGTTAAGAGAAAGGGATAAACAGGGTAGATTAAAAAAAAGTATGAGAGAAATCAGAAAAATATATGAGTTCTCTAGCTTAAGACATACACGAGAGTAGGAGTACCTATTAGAACTAGTTTAATATTTGACAGCCAAAAATATATTTTTTGAATTTTTTATTAATTTTTTTGTTATTTTATTAATTTTTCATTATTTCTCCATTATATTAACTTGTCATTAGACTACCTTTACACTTGTAATTTTCTGTTCTTTATATTTCTTTTTATTTTTACATCATTTTGGTATCAGAGCTCAGGGGTTTTGTGTATCTATTTTAAATACAAAGACCTTTAAAAAATAAAAAATCATATTTGACAACTAAACAACAACTAAGTAATTTATATCTCGAATATATGATCGAACTTGCTTTGGGGTGAATAGTTTGATGGGCATTCCAAATAGCTAGCAATGCCTTTCGGGCTAAAGACTACACCTATACTAGACACCTTTGTTGTTGGTTGTTTCCTACTTTATTGTCTGAAAAACTTACTCTTGGTAGACAAACTCGAAAAAAACTTCAATTTTATAAAATCGCAAGAATAGAAAATAGACAGAAAATGTAACACCTCCCAAAGTAGCTCGAAAAGACTCTGTGATGCATTTCTTTAATATCTTAAAATGTTGCAAAATTTTGCAAATCCGACTTCATATTCTTGTTCAGAGGGAAAATTGAGTGGAGTAACGGTTACCTATAAGTTATAAGTTGTCCATATCAAAAGAATAATTATTTCGGTGAAATTTTGCAAACCAGTAGGTGTATGTGACAAGTCCGCGTCGCAGACTTGCCCGTGTCCTAGTTCAACAAGTTCCAACAAGCTTTATTTTCACTTGAGGGTAATTGGGTAATAATCCAATACCTAAATATACGAGAATCTCTCATTCTTCAGTTGTTTTTATCCCTAAAACTCACAAAAATCTCCCAAAAATCCTCTCCAATCTTCTTAAACCTTCTATTCAATCTCAAAACTTCAAGAACTTTCCTTGGAATTCAAGAAAACCAAGCCAAGCCCCAAGTCCTCCTCATATTTTTCTTCAAGAGACTCCAAGTTTAAGTTATGTGGGTCTTCCATCAATGGGTTCTTCCACCAATGAAGCTCTAAAATTATTTTTATCAATTTCTTGATTCTAATGACTAATTCTTTGTGAGTATTTTCTATTATCACTCCATTACATGAAATATGTTGGAAATTATTGATTATTAATTTATTGATGCATGGACTCCTACTAATGACTGAATTATGATATGCTTATTACATTAAGGTCTTGTAAGCTATGACATCTTAAAAGATTTTAAAATATTATGAATTTTCGAACGGTTTTCTTGACACCCAAATTAGGATTTTGCAAGTATGTTGGTGGGTTATTTTGAATAATTCTTAAATGACTTTATTTTTACTCCTCTCGTGTCTTATACTTTGAATTGCATGATTTAAAGCTTAAATACATATACCCACCATGCTTGGACTAAGTTATGTGCCAAATCTCTTATATGATGAAGGCTTTATGGTAGGACATGTGATTTATAAATGTTATTAATGTTGAAGGGAAACTAAGCACGCTATGAGTTCATGAGAATGTTATGAATGATATGAAGCCCTATATTTGATATTATGATGTGATGGTTTGATGAGCTAGTTTATGATTTTCAAGGCTATAAATGTTGTGATTCCATGAGATACTATGAAATTGAGGATTGTATGAGACAAATTACATGTTTTCATGTCTATATTTTGAAAGATGGTATGTACGCTTATGATGGATTATTTAAGAATGATTTAAATTGAAGATATTCACTATATGTCTTGAAGTGTGATGTCTAAATAATGAGAAATGAAGGCTTATGAGACATTCTATGTTTATTATTGAGTTATGAAAAGTTTCTTATGAATGATGAAAAGGTTCCATTATATGTATGCTACTTCATTATTGTGATGGAGGATGAGGTATATCAAGTATGTTATGAAATTTCTTGAAGTGATATTATGAAAGCAATGTAGTATTGAAATATCTTCTTTTTGATGTTATAGTCTTCAAGTTTATGTATGTCATGAACATACTCTCTTATGCTATTTAGGACTAATTAAACTCGTTGGAGTCAAAGAATGAATGAATAAAAGAAATATGAGTCCCCACCTAGTTATGATCATGAGACTATGATGGCCCGTTAGAAGAGGGATATGATGATGGTGCTAGCCGATAGTAGAGGCTTATCCTAGATTATTGTCACGACACAAGCCTAGGGCCTAGACATGACTGACGAATGGGGAACCCGAAGGAATCCCAAACAATCTCATAGTATATCATTACACATCCTTTGGTCATGGAAGCAATTAAAATGACAATAAGAGATAAACGTAAACAAGGGAAAATGGGACTAAGGGTGAACTCCCATATCATAAACATCAAGAACAAGAGAGTCAAAGCTCATAGCATAGATACATATTGTGTCCAACAACACCTCTACTATATAGATAAGAGCGGGAGCCAAGACAAGCAACCGGGCTCACCCTCATGATAATAACATTAGGTAAACCAAACATACAAGACATAGTCTAAGCATAAGCTTGAGAGGAGATAGATATTGTCCCCAGACTTGAGAACGCACCATACGCTAACTTGAACAGTCCATCTAGCCACAAGGAGAATCAATGGGAGCTCCGATTCCTACATAGTGATATGATATAGGCATAGAGTATGCATTAGTATATTTGAATATACTAAGTATGTGGGATGCAATGCAACAATAAATAGACATCATGAGAAAAATGCATGATCATAAGCAACAAATAACATACTAACAATATGACATGCATGAATGATGCTTGAAGTAAAACCATGCTTATAAAGATCATAATACGAGTGTAAGGAGTGACCATTATAGTGCAAAACAAGGCCTACCACCCCCTTGGATAAGCGCATGAGGTATGAACCCCTTTATGAGGTTGATGGAGTATAAACCCCCTATCGAGGTTGATGAAGTACAAACCTTTCATCAAGGTGGATAGAGTAACAAACCCCTTAGCAAGGTTGATAGGTACCAACCCCCAAGGTTACCTAGGCCTACCATCCCCGAGCTAGGCGACCAAGGTGTAAACCCCTCGATAGGTTATTCGAGCCTACAACCCCCCGAGCTAGGCTTGGTCATCCCTAACACTATACATACACACACACACACACACACACACTCTTCCCATCATCATATAGTCATCTTAGCCATACATTCTTCTCATCATCATATAGTAATCATATTCACATATTCCTTTCATCATTATATAGTCATCATATACATACTTTAATATTATTTCATCATTATCTCATCATCATATAGTCATTCAACTCATAAGACATACATTGGACCTTCAATTCCTCAAGAATCCATAACCAGACATTTTTTCAAACACTTAGAGGGTGTGTAATGCTAGTGTAAAATCATGCAATTCAAGAGTGAAATCATACTAGAAAAATCAGTGTAAAACCATCAATAGATACTTGGTAACAACCACAAACAATTAACGCCAAAATCCTTCATCAATTTCCACAATAGTCCTTAGATTCATAGCTCCAAACATAGTAAAATAGTCATAATTTCACAAACCCCAACATTGTGTGCAGTGAATTTAATAATGAATATGGCCCATGAGTAAATCAATTTTAAATCATACAATTTTGAGTAAAAAGAGCTTTGGATATTATGAGTGAAAGGAACCCATGAAAGAAACTCACATACCTTAACTTTGGAAATGATCTTGATGAAGATTGGAGATGGAGACTTGAAGCTTGAGAGGAAATCCTTAGATCAGGATAGGGTTTTGGCTCTTGAATTTCGAGAGAAATATAAGACTAAGTGTTTGAGTGAGTATTGAAGAATGTTTTGAATGATATGAGGGTGAAAAATGGCTAAATATAGGTATTTTCCTGTATGGTAAGGTCTAGGCCTAAGACATAAAAGTCTTGGACCAAACTGAAAAACTAGGCAGCAAAATATACTAGGGTGCGTCGCGCCCCAAACACAGATCACACAGTTTTCTTCAAACTTTGAAATTTTGAAATTCCCTACGGTTGCTCAAAAATTGGGGTTTGACCCTTTTTCTCCTACATTTGACCCCCTAAACAAGAATATCAAGTTAGATTTTCGATATCATGCACAAATTTTGAAATATGTGGAAATTACAATTCCGTGCACTTCCGAGGCACATTTTCGGACAACCTTTTGGGGTCTTTTCAATTATGATGCTAACCAATATAGAGGCTTAGCCAAGATATAGGAGTTATCCTTATGATGATGGTGATTAATATTATAAATGTTTATGGGATGGGTTAGTAGAATTTTCCTCCATTGTTTCAAAAGGCTTATGGGATGGGTTAGTAGAATACCTCTCCGCTATAGAATTTCATGATTCATGCATATGATTATTCTGTAAGAGCTTACTTAGCACCGAGTGCACTTTGTGATGGATGAGAAGCTTCCCGTTAGAAGATGCGTGAGACCGTTAGTAGAATCTCATTGTCCCATAACTACGTGCAACCATAGGAAATCGGAATCATCTGCTAGTAGAGATTGATTTCTAGACCAACCGATAGTAGAGGTTTCTCAATAGCAAACCCTTAATGGATCTACCTTGGCATCTTAAGAGGTTGCCTTGGCAAATGACTTCCCCCTTTCTTCCGATGTAGGGGAAATATCGGGATCTATGGCTTAGCTCACATAGTTTATGTCTATTAAAGGTTGCTCTCACATATGTTCAAGTTGTTCTAATATTCCCAAGAGGTCCTGTTATGATACATTAAATGGTTCCTTTATGTTATGTCCAAAGGTGATTTAAAGTTCCTATGATTCATTGTTTCACAAGTTCAAATGATATTTCCCTTAAAGATACATGATGATGTCTACAAGTGTGTAAGGTGGTCTCCATTATTATTATCAATGTTTCTTGCATAATAAAATAGTCTTTTATGTAAAGCGATGTATTATTCACCCAAGAATATTAATACTTTAATTATATATAACATCATGCATTTCTCACTAATTTAAGTTTATGTGACCTATCATGTATTCAAATAAGGGTAAGTTCTTTAGTTCTCATGTGCATTATTCCATGTTCTATGGTGAGATTAAAATTTCTAAATGATCACCCATATGTATATTCCAAGTTTATATAATTTGCTTATCCTCGATTACGTTCATCTATGCATCTTACTATGTTCTTTTTAAAGTTGTCCTTTATGTTTAAATAATATTAACTTGATTATGGCTTACTAATGTCTTTGTAAATATATCATTTTTGTATCACAAGACTTAGCATGAATCATTCTATTAGTTATTACCATGTCATGTATTGCATACCTACATACCAGTACATTCCAAGTACTAACGCATACTTCTATGCCTGCATGATTTAACCATGCAGGGACAGTCGCTCATCGATATCCTCCATGTGTTAGCTTTGTATCATTAAAAGAAGAGAGTTGGTGAGTCCTCTGGTTCGGGGACAATATTTGGTTTCTATCTTACTTATGTTGAGACTTTATTCCACTTTCCTTTCTATATGTTGAGGGTGGGCCTTAAACATGTCTTGGCCCCTGTCCTATTCATTCTTAGAGATATTGTTGGATACTACACTATGTACCTATAATTTAATGTTGAGATTTCATGGAAGCTTATCCCTTAGACCCTATCCCTTATGTGATACTATTTGACGCAATTGATCATGGTGGAAAGTGATTCTCCTAAGTCCCTATTTCCCCATAGCTTGAGTCCTTTTTACCCTCCCCTTAGTACTTTCTTGTTATGTGATTCATGCAAATCCCTTTCCCCTATCTATCCTAATAGCGTGAATCATAAGCCTCTATTCCCTTAGAATTATTTGTTGAATGTTTGTTTTATATTTCACAACCAAGGATGTACAAGTGATATTCTAATAGGCTTGTTTTGGTTGCCTTCAGGCTTCCCATTCGTCGTACCACGTCTAGGCCCTATGCTTCATAGTGGCAAGCTTGTTATCAGAGCACTAGGTCTATAAATAGTTCTCGGGCATCCAATATACCACATCGAGTAGAATCTTGCTCATGGTTGTGAAACGCGCCATAACTATGGATAGGAGGCTATGAGGCGTTTTAGGAAATGTTTCACTTCATTTTGATTCATGCCATGCCAACATGTACTTAAGGTTATTCCTTGCTCTAATAACACCTGCTTTGTCATTTCTAGAAGATGACACCAAGAAGAGCACGTATGCCAATTAGTGATACCGAAGGTCAAGCCCCTCCCGTGAAACAAGAGGAGAATGTTTCTCATGAGAAGTTTAGGGATGCTTTCACCATGATGGCACAAGTATTAGCCAATCAAGTCAACCAAGGTGCTAATGTTCTGAATGCTTCCACCCCGTCTTTAAGGTATGAGATTTTTCTAGAATGAATCCTCCTGAGTTTCATCGTTCAAAGATGGAGGAGGATGCTCAAAAGTCTGTGGACAAGGTGCATAAGGTCTTGGCTGTTATGGGTGTGACTTCAGAGGAAAAGGTGGATTTAGCGGCCTTCCATTTGAAAGGGTTGCTCAAATATGGCACACTCAATGGAAGAATGAGAGGAGTGAAGATTTGGGTCCCATTTCTTGGGGAGAGTTCAAGGATGCATTTGAAGATCGTTTCTTTCCCTTAGAGTTGAGAGAAGCTAAGATGCAAGAATTTATCAACCTCAAGTAAGGGAATATGAGTATGAGGGAGTATTCGCTCAAGTTTACCCAACTATTCAAGTATTCCCCATCATCAGTTGCCGACCCCCGAGAAAGAATGAGTAAATTTATGTCAGGATTATCCGACTTGCTTGTCCAAGAGTGGCGGACCGCTATCCTAGTAAAGGAGATGGGTATTTCATGCCTCATGACTTATGTAGAGCAAATCAAAGATGAGAAGATAAGGAAGAAAGCAAAAGAGTCTAAGAGAGCTCGTTTTGATAAGGGTGGAGCGTCATTTACCAAGACACCGGAGGCTAAGAGTAAGAAGGAAAGAAACCCATATCCTACTTGTGAAAAGTGTGGTAAAATGCACCTATGAGTGTGTTTGGTGGGTCAAGATGGTTGCTTTGAGTATGGTGAGTTGGGGCACAAGAGAAGGGATTGCTTGGTGGCAGTTAGGTAAGGAATTAAGAGAGCTCGTAACACTATGCTCGGTATGTATATGTTTCCTTAAATATGGTGGTGGTTAGTACTAAGTGGTTTCGTAAGTGGTGGTGCTATGATTGATGTATTAGTAAGTAGTTGTGTTGGAATATTGGTAACAATGGCAGTTCATGATCATTCTCATGCATCATTTATCTATTCTTGACATGTTACCTATTATGCATACATGCTCATGAAGTAAGTTGATTGAAGTCCTATGTGCAATTATGAGAATGTGCTACTCATGCTTTTAGAAATGATGTCCATGTTAGAGATCTTGAAAGTTGCATGAGATCAATGTTTAATTTGCATTATTGGTTTAGTAAGGAGTTGATAGATGTTCCATTATTTTCATGCTATCTCTATTCACATTCGAGGATGAATATTCCCAAGGGAGAAATATGGTAACACCCCTCAATGTAGATCGGAAAGACTCTATGATGTATTTTTTTTAATATCTTAAAATCTATGCAAAATATCTAAATCCAACTTCATATTTTTTTAGAGAGAAAAATTGGGTGGGGAAACGGTTACCTACAAGGTATAGGTTGTCTATATCAAAAGAATAATTTTTTTGGTAAAATTCTGCAAACCAGTAAGGGTATATGACAAGTCGGCATCGTGGACTTGCCGGGCCCAAGTTCAAAAAATTCTGAAAAACTTTCATTTCACTTGAGGTTAATTGAGTAATAACCCAATACCTATATATACGAGAATCCCTCATTCTTCATCCATTTTAGCCCTAAAACTCAGCAAAAACCTCTAAAAATCCTCTCCAATCTTCTCAAACCTTCTATTCAATCTCAAGACTTCAAGAACTTTCTTTGGAACTCAAGAAAACCAAGTCAAACCCCAAGTCCTAGTCATATTTTTCTTCAAGAAACTCCGAGTTTAAGGTATGCGGGTCTTCCATCCATGGGTTCTTCCACCCATGGATCCCCAAAACTATTTTTATTAAATTTCTTGATTCTAATGACTAATTCTTTATGGGTATTTTTATTATCACTCCATTATATGAAATATGTGAGAAATTATTAGTTATTGATTTTTTGATGCATGAGCTCCTACTAATGGTTGAGATTATGATATGCTTATTAAATTAAGGTCTTGTAAGCTATGGCATCTTGAAATATTTGAAAATATTATGAATTTTTTAACGCTTTTCATGACACCCAAATTGGGGTTTTGCAAGTATGTTGGTGGGTTGTTTTGAATGATTCTTAAATGACTGTGTTTTTACTCCTCTCATATTTTATACTTTGAATTGCATGATTTAAAGCTTAAATACATATACCTACCATGTTTTGACTAAGTTATGTGGCAAATCTCTTATGTGATGAAGGCTTTATAGTAGAATATGTGATTTGTGAATGTTGTTAATGTCGAAGGGAAACTAAGCATGCTATGAGTTCATGAGAATATTATAAATGTTATGAATGATATGAAACCCTTTATTTGATATTATGATGTGATGGTTTAATGAACTAGTTTATGATATTCAAAGCTATAAATGTTGTGATACCATGAGAGACTATGAAGTTGAGGATTGTATGAGATGAATTTCATGTTTTCATATCTGTGTTTTGAAAGATGGTATGTACGGTTGTGATGGGTTGTTTAAGAATGATTTAAAATTGATGATATTCACTATATGTCTTGAAGTATGATGTCTAAATAATAAGAAATAAAGGCTTATGAGACATTCTATGTTTATTATTGACTTATGAAAAGTTTCTTATGAATGAATAGAATGTTTCATTATATGTATGCTAGTTCATTAATGTGATGGAGGATGAGGTATATCAAGTATGTTGTGAAATTTGTTGAAGTGATGAAAACCATGTATTATTGAAAGGTCTTCTTTATGATATTATAGTGTACAAGTTTATGCATGTCATGACCATACTCTTTGTATGTTATTTAGGACTAATTAAACTCGTTGAAGTTAAGAATGAATGAATAAAAGAAATGTGAGTCTCCACCTAGTTATGATCATAAGACTATGATGCCTCGTTAGTAGAGGGATATGACGATAGTGCTAGTAAATAATAGAGGCTTAGCCAAGATTATGATACTAGCTGATAGTCTAGTGTTGCTCCCTAGCGCACACAAGTGTACATACTCCAACAAGTAATATAGCGGCTCTAATTAAGGGGCCGAGATGTTCAACCCAAGGGATTTAAATAGAGTTAGCAAACAATCCAAGTTATCACGTTTGAAGTGCCTTTAGTAAAAATATTGAGAGATTTATGTAGAGAAATTAAATAACTAATCTACTTCTAATCTAATTTGGTTTTTGTTTTTAAAATATCAATTAACGAGCAAATTCCAGGATTGTAACCTTAATGACTCCATTTAGTCTTAAAGTTTGCACCTAGTCTGGGTTCCTGACTGCTAATTCACGGGGTTAAAATTACCTAAATCGGGTTGCACGCTTCATCTGACTTACCATTATTGATTACCTAATCACATCGTTGAGCAAGTATAGACAGACCAATAAAGGTGCTTTAACATTATCTTCCCGTATTATGAACCAAGAGAGGTGTAAGGGTAGTTGTCACGTGTCTCCCTTAAACGAATCAACCTAGTTTCCTAGTTGAACAAGCTCCCTGTATTACTATGTTCTATTCACTCCAACATCACTTGAATTCAAAGTGAACAACTAATTTACGCCCTAGTTTGCCAGACTATAAAGCATAGGTAAAAATAATACAGGAGAAGTCAAAAGAAACCCTTTCATAGATGTCAAAATTCAAGAATTAAACATTGTCTATGGCTAAAATCTCAGAATATGGAGACTTAGCCACTAATAGTAACTATGTACATCATGAATGAACTAGAAGGCAATAACAACCAAGAAATAATGATGGAACTAACTAATTCACCTAAAAGCATGGTTTACAGTCGTCTACCTAAGTTCTTACGTAAAAATCAATATGAAAACCTGAAGTTTTTGACAGAATATAATGTAAAATCTCATAACTCAATTTTTCCCTTCGCAATCCTCAGGTTCACGATGCAAACTACTTGTACTAGCTAGGTTTCGCTTATTTTGCTAACTGGATCATCCTACCCATCTTTTGCACAAGTACGCAATGCGGCTTGTGCCTCTTTTTCTGCATCACACCTTTGTTTCTTTCTTTCTCAGCTTGCACAGCTTTACCCCAAGTTTGTGATGTACACTTGAGTATTTTTGCTAATTCAACTAAGTTTTATCCTCTATATTCTAGGTTGTTTTCTTCCTTCAGGTCCGAGTGTGACTCCGAGCTAGTATAATTCGGTCAAAACCCGCAAAGACACAACCAAACAGCACACTTGGCCCTAGTTTAGTAAAATAAGAGAAATAGAGCTAAAATTGCCTAGATTCTATGAATTTACCCTCTAATTAGGCTCCAATTATAGGTACTTTTGGCTAAGTCGGAGTATAAATACACCAAAGATCACCACTCCATACTTAAAGCTTTTTCTGTCCTTGGGAAAATTAAGACACATGCATGAGACTCCCTAGGTTGTATATACAGTGAATATCGATTGACCAAAACTTTTGAACCATAGCAAACACTTCTCCAGATCCCTAGTAGCATCAACTCGCACCTAGCACTCATGTATAAATGCGGACACATGCAGAATATCGAACAACTTATCTAGCTGCCAACCTTTGATGATTATGTGCCCTCACCAGAAGAATTACCCATGCACACAACTAAGAACCTCAATAAATGATTAAAAATGTGTGCACAGTCAACTCTCTGTCTCCTAAAGATGTCTTATGTTGCTTTTAGTTCCCATAGGCTTGTCCTTAATGTATGATTTCAACATAGTTAGAATCTTCTTTAAAGGATCACATAGGTCTTTTATTTGGCTTTAATATAGGCTACGGGCTGGTGGGGTACTTTTATCGATATAACTAACATGGTTGAGTTCCTAAGCACTCCTAGCTTACAATACACTTCTCCTACTTCATCACTTTCGATCCTCCCTAACTCAACACCATTTATTGCATCTATATTATATAAAAACTTCAATTACTCTATACTATTTACAATATTATTTCTTTTTCTACACAGTGGCGCTGTGCGATTGATCCCTGAAGTACACAGGTCATGGATCAGCACTGTTTGGGGCTAAAACACATTTTTTTAAATTTTTTAAATTTTTTTTGGTCACTACTACTTATCTTTTGGGTGTCCATTCAAGTTTCCTCTCCTCCAACTTATCATGCTAAAGCGCTTAGGAGTTAGGATCAAACACAGTAAATCAATCAAAGAAAAGGGATCGTTTTGAAATGATGTTAACCAAAGAAAAAGGCTAAAGCTCAAAAGAGCTAACCAAGGATGTTTTCATTAGGTGGATACAAAGCTTAACAATATTGAGCTACCAAAGAATTGCCTAGATCCTTTCCTCTATGTCCAATCCCTGCTAAGTCTAATCCACATACTGGCAAGTTCTAGTAACTATTGTAACATAAACCCACAAATATGCTCACGCACACTTGGAACACTCTCATCATAAGGCTAACACTAGAATCACAATCACATTATTTACATGAATTCAAAATTAAGAACATACACATTTGTGACTTTCAAGATTCAAGCAATAGATTACTAGGAGTCTAAGCGATAGCTATCTAGGTTTAATGCTCGACATACAATATTTGGTTGTACAACTACCAACACTCCAAATGACACTCAATTTGATGAATACCCTTAGGAAAGTCGTCATCCATCCATCATAAGGCCCTGTCACTCAACTATGACAACTGCTACTATTCACAAACATGACCATAAGCCTCAAGATACAAGTAACTACCACTAAAATAATGCATCATTAGAACATTCACATTCAAGCACCTATGCATCCCATAGTCAAAAGTTACAAACTTAGAGTAAAATAAATCTTTTGTCCAACATAAACCAGAACATAGAAACATAGCTGAGAAATAACAAGTCTTAATACATGCCAAATTAACAAAACTAGAGCATATTTAACAGAATAATCCCCACCCCACACTTAGACTTAGCACTGCCCTCAGTTCTAACCATACAAAACCTATGAAGTGGGAATCAAGGTGCTTAATCCTCAGGCCCAGGAAAAATGGGTTCATCCCCAACAGTGACATATGGCTCCTCCTCAATGTCCTCTTCCTCTGTGTCTGAGCCAGCGCATGCCTTATTGGGGCCTGTAGGAAATATAATCCTTCATGGGCTCGATAAACTGAGGCCAGATGCCCAATACCCTATTGGCATGGGTATTCAGTGGGTAACGAGCCTCAATCTTCTAGTGCTCCTCTGGGGTAGATAGGCATTTGTCAGTCTTGTGTCACAGCATCTTGAGCCTATACATGTGGGCCATAATCAACTCATCATGGTAGCTCCTCTCGATAGTGGTGAACATTGGACCCATAGACACCTCAGGCCCCTTAATGTTAGTGACAACATAAGGGGGTGCCTCTATGCGTGGGAAATAGTATGGCTCCTTAGTAGGTATACATGTAAGATGACACAGCTTAGTAATAAGGCCTCCAATAGCAGTCCTTTGTGCACCTTTGCCTAGCCTCCAATAGCATACCTGCGTCCTTTGTGCACCTTTGCCTTTCGCATCACAGACTTGAAGATGGCACTGAAGTTAATCTTCATCCCTGTCATCAGCGCATAAGCTAGCCCCTATCTCTTGTGACAACGATAAAGTGCTTTCCCAGATAGAAAGAGTGGGTCACAATTTTAACCCAGACTCGCGTTTCCCTATTCATGTGGGTGAACGGGAATGATAAGTAGTAGTCTTTATCAGCATGGCAAATTCACTTGGTAGTGGAATTCACCCCGGCGAGTGTGTGGCGGAATGCCCTGTATGGTGGGTGAAGTTGGATTTCCTATAAACTGCCCACGAGGATCCCATCTAAGGTGTTGAGGACCCTATTAATCACAAGAAAAGTAATGTTGACGTCCATCCCTCGAACTATCACCACCTGAGCCTGTGGTTCCTTACTTATATTAGCATAAAATCCCCACGCTAGACTTAAGTTGCAATGCCGCGGCTCCTCAAACAAGAAGTTTAGCTTATAGTCCATGCACCGCTGGAAGATGCCCAGGTACTCCCTAGCCAATGAAACCGTATCCAAAGGAACATTCGGGTAATACTTAGATTCATTATGGGATTTATACCAATGCTTGCCCTCTGAATTAATCGCCTTAACCCAAAAATGGACCTGATGGCCCCTCCTCTTCGGGGCTTTGGGCACTTCAAGTATGTCTCTGGCTCTTTTTCTAGTATTAGAGACCCTTGCCCCATTAGTTTGGTCTGTTCTACGAGCACGAGAAGCCATGTGAACCTGCAAACATGCAAATAAGCCATTATCAACATATAAGCACCAATAGGGCCCTTACTACATAGTAAACTACACCTACAACCCCACACATAGATTCAAGCCATGTATTCAGAAGGTACTCAGACTTCCCAACTTAATATGGGCTACTTTAGGCAACAATTCGATAGCATGCCTACTATTTCAAGTCAACAAGACCACCCCCAAACAGTTTTAATCCATATGTACATCATTCACATGTTCTACATTGTATTCACAACAGTAATTGCAAGAATTCAATCCCCCAAATAGTGTATTAAAGCATAAGTGAACCCGGGGACACTCAACAATGCATCATTCGGCAAATAAACAACACCACACTCGGAATTTTGCAATACCCAACATAAGGGTATCACATCATCAACAATTCAAGTTCAAGATTACAAAATCCCCAATTTTCCCCAAATTCACCCTCAGTTTTGGCCTAGGGTTTCCATCCACCACTATCACACAAAAAATTCCAAAATCTAGGAAATTAGTGCAAATATCTTACACCCAACAACAATTAACTACTAAAAATCAAGCACAACAAGTTTATTCACATGAGTTCACCCCAAGATGCCCCAACTAGTCGCACTCTCATAAAGAACAAAAGGGATGAGTGAAGAATACTTACTTGATGTGATGAATGCAAGTGAGATGATGAAAATCTTGAATAATCTTGATGTGCGATGTGGATTAAGTTGAAGTTGGAGTGTTTGAGGGAGAAAGATTGAGAGAAAATTTGAAAAAGAGGGGTTTGGGGTCAATTTAGTGGGGAAGTATGGAAAGAAAATGAGTGAGGGGGTTATTTATAGGGGTGGAGTCAAGTGAAAAAATGAAAAAAATTAACATATCTCTGATTCCACTCCGCGTCGCGGTGGTGGCACGGCCCCTGCCTTGTACTTTTTTTTTAGAACTGCTAGGCACATAAAACCAGTGCACATCTACGGTGCCTCCACGCCGCAGTGCAGTAGCGAATGCACACTGTGTAGGGCTCCGAATAAATTATTTTTTGAGTTTCGGACCCTGTAAAATTCCCCGAACACCTGAATATAGTACAAAACACTAAAACACTTTAATTTAGCCAAAAATACAAAATCTATCTAGCAGATCGTCAAAAAATAAAGACAAAAAAAATTTTAGGTGCAATTTTTATAGGTTTTATTTTTTAATAGAAAATAAAATAAAGAAAAACTAAGATATTGTTACCTCACCACGGGTTTTGTCTCCCGTGCAGCGCCTGATTTAACATCGTGGCACAACGCACAATATGCTCACTCATCATTGGCCAACTTAATGGCCTCTTCAAATTTACTTGTATTGTCACCGTAATAGTGCATAACACATTGACTGTTTACCAAAAAAGTTTGGTTGGAGGTATTGTTCTTCAGTTCCATCGCTCCATGGGGTTTCACGGATACCACCACATAAGGTCCTCTCCATTTGGATCTTAGTTTACTTGGAAATAATTTCAAATGAGAATAAAAAAGTAATACCTGTTGGCCTGGCTCAAAATTACACTTGATAATATGTCAAGCGTGTCATATTTTGGTCTTCTCCTTATAAAGTTTTGCATTCTTGTATGCTTGGAGCCAAAATTCTTCCAACTTCTCCAACTATTACAACCTTTTTCTTCCAGCAAGCTCTGGGTCTAGATTCAGCCTCTTAATTACCTAGTATGCTTGATGCTCAAGCTCAACTGGAAGATGATAAGTTTTATGGTACACCAGCTAGTATAGAGATGTGCCAATTGGAGTCTTGTAATCTATTCGATATGCCCATAATGCTTCATCAAGCTTTAAAGCCCAATATTTCCTTGTAGCATTCACAGTCTTCTGCAAGATTTGCTTAACCTCTCTGTCTGATACCTTGACTTGTCCACTTATGTTAGGGTGATAAGCTATAACTACCTTGTGCCGTAATCCGTATTTAGCTGGAAAATTATTCACTGTTTCGTTAAGGAAATGTGTACCTCCATCACTAATGATGGCTCTTGGAGTTCCAAAACGAGTGATGATGTGCTTCTTTAGAAACTTGCTCACCACCTTAGTGTCATTAGTAGGTTGAACTGCCGCTTTCACATATTTTTACACATAGTCAATGATGTGCTATCATAATACATCACATTTGGTGCCTAAAATAAGTGATTTTATGAGTTCTCAAAGAGACCGTTTAGTGTTTTGATGTGTTTTTTGTTAATCTTGCAGAAAATTTAGATAGGCATGATTTTGAAGAAAAGTGGCATATTTTGCTGAAGCATAGGCCATACGAGCCCACCTATGAGTCGTAGCTCACACTATGAGTCGTAGGTTGTGTCATTGCAGGAATCAGATATGAAAAACCAAAAATTTGCCAAGTGAAGGTCACTCATACAAGTCCAGCCTTTGAGTCGTAGGACACTCTACGACTTGTATAAGTGGACTCGTAGCAAGAATTAGAGAGCCAAAATATTGGACAAGAAACTGAGGACCAAGACAACGAGATCACCATATGATTTGTAGTCCAAGCAATGACTCGTACGTATGGGTCGTACCAGTTCAGTCCAAGATGCTAAGATTATGATACAAGACCCTCACTATGACTCGAAGGTTCTCCTACGACTCATAATTGCAAAACTTATTAGTTGTTAGCTGTCTTTTCTGTAAAGTTTAGGGTTATTTTGTACACACTATATACAATTTAAGTTAGGTTATTTTGAAGGGGCCGACCAGAGACACTACTCCAAGATATTTTTGAAGCTTTTCTTAGGTTTTAGAGTAGATTATTTGTTCTTTCTTGAAAAACTCTTTTTGGGAAATTGCAAATCTTGCTTTTTACACATTATTGATCAATCAAGCTTGTGGGTTTGCAACTTATGGTGCCTATTTCCTTAATTGTTATTAGTGAAACTCTCAACTATCTCTCTTATTTGCATTTTTGTATGTTTTGCTTTAGCCATGAATAGTTAAGCACCCATAACTTGGGGTTGTGAGAACCATGGGTAGTTGACTTAAAAATGATCTAGGTTTTGTGCATATTTATGTTTAAGGTTTTCCATGTATTATTTATTTCCCTTCATGATTAATGTTGTTTGGTGGTGGCCAACACCAAACCCTTCCTACTATCACGATCTCGACTAAGGTAGTGATGAATAGGAAAAGGGAAGTAGATGATAGGATTGGGTTGATTTGTTCCCATCTAATCGACCAAACCTAACCAAGGAGAGGTTGACTGGGACAATAAGTAACCGTTACTTGGCACGCCATGGTAGCCGACCAAGCATCATGGTGAAATTCGACCTTCACCTTCACAAGAGGGCTGGAAGAATCTAAGTTACTTTCCTGCATATGATTCACTAATTATAGTTATATTATCTAGGGTAATTGAGCTAACAAACCATGGGGAACACAATTCCCAAGTTGTTCCCAAAATTAAGCATTTTTCCGTATTCTAGTTAGCATTAATTTTATGTTGTTTTTGAATCACCCCCTAGAGATTTTAGTTATAGATACTAGAAATGATTAGTAGTGAAATCCTGTAGTCAAGCCCTGTATTTCCTATGGATTCGACCCTAACCTTAGTTAGGTTAATTACTGATAGCGACCGCTTTCTTATTGGAGCGTGACCATCATCATAAAATTATGGTGTCCTTGCCTGAGAATACGACTAGGTTTGATTTGATTTCATTATTAGTTAATTCTAGTATTGATTTCTGGAATCTTGTGTATTTTACTTTTTCTTTTGTTTTTGTGTTTAAATTAACTTTCAGGGTATGCCAGGTTGTATGCCCAACATAAGGAGTCAAGGTGAACCTTTAGCTCCGATAAATTTGGAGATCCATAGACTTTTTAGAAAAATGGCTCAAATGAACGAAGATATTATGGTTGAGGAGGAGATAAATCTGACTGATGAAGATATAAGAGGAGAGGAGAATCCACCAAAGGATAATAGACCACAGCTTAGGGATTTCAATGGGAATGCTTATGGTTGGAACTAATATCAACTGAACCCTATGGCGATGGATGTGACTAGCCCTATAGTACTGCCCCATCTACCCTAGATGCTAAGTTCATAGTCTCAAGTGGATTGCTGCAGATGCTCCAAAACTGTGGCTTATTCACAGGGCTATTGTCAGAGGATTCCCACTATCATCTCTAAAATGTTGTCTTTGTATGCCAAAGTGTCATAGGGACACAAAATATTTGTATTGATGCTATTGGATTGAGGGTGTTTCCATTATCATTGACTGGCAATGCAGCCATATGGTTGTCTAAGCTTCCTCCGGGTACCATCATGAGTTGGGCTGAGTTACTGAGGGTGTTCCTCGAAAGATAGTTCGCAAGGTCAAAGAAATTGAAGCTTAAGGACCAAATTAATAACTTTGAGCAATTGCCTGGAGACTCTCTTAGCACCACATGGGAGAGATTCACCAAATTCTTGAGAATGGTCCCCGATCATATGATTCTTTAGTCGAGATCTTTTATAGAGAACTTGATGATAATAGCAAAGCATGTGCCAATACGATCATGGGCGGTGTTTTTCTTGATCAACCGTTTGAAACTATCGCTGAAAGAATGGAACAAGTGGTGAAGATCAATCGAGCATGGGGCCAAAGTGAGAGGGGCACAATAAAGAGCTCTTGTGCAGTTACCACAAATAATGGGAAAGCGAAGGTGAATGAAGAGATCATGGAACAACTTGCGCAACTTTGTACGAGCATGGACTTGGTTTTAAAACAAAATTAAGCAAGTGTGCAAGCGATAACCCATCAACCCACAAAGACTCTGGTTTATGATGATCAACACTTTGATGAGGATGCATGCTTTGTAAGCAACCAAACAGCGAGTTTCCGAAATAACCCCCAAGGATCCAACTTGGATTATTAGAGACAAGATTCCAAGAATCAAGGTCGGAACTTCAATCGAGAAGGGGCATACAGAGATAATAGGCGTGGATACTATGAAAGAGAGAGAGTGTCAAATGCAGAATAGGATAGAAGAGAAGGATACAGAAATGGTCCCTATTTACCACCACATAACCATGATGCCAGATCAAGTGGTTCAGGGATTGAAGAAATGTTCGATAAATTGTTGAAGAGGGCAAACCACCATGACGAGACTTTCAAGGGGATAAGACTGATATTTCAAGCATAAATCAGAAAATAGAGTCTCACTCTGTGGCAATCAAGCAACTTGAACAATAATTTGGACAAATTTCTTCACAATTGAACCAATGCCAAAAGGGCACTCTATCAAGCAATATGGTTCAAAAGCCTAAACACGAAGGGTATTGCATGGCAGTTATGACGAGGAGTGGAAAGAGCATAATATATCCCTCTATGCAAAAGGTGAAGAATGGGAATCACAAGAAGAGAATGAATGAAGGAACCCAAGCATGCAACGCAGAAGAGCAATCCAAAAAGTATAAAACCTTTCCTAGGCCCCCTCCTTCTTTCCCTCAAAGGCTTAGAAAGAGAAAGCAGGAAGGTGAATTTGAACAATTTTTGGCAATGCTTAAAAATTATCAGTAGACCTTCCTTTTAGTTAAGTCCGTTGAAAGAATGCCAGTACATGCTAAGTGGATGAAGGATCTAGTCAAAAAGAAGCTAAAAGTGAGTTAAAACCTCTCCAGAGATGTTCAGTGCTGTAGTGCCATCACTACAAAGTCATTGGTGCAAACGTGCGAAGACCCGGGTGCATTTACCATACCATGCACTGTAAGAGAACTAGCATTTGCTAAAGCACTATGTGATTTGCAAGCTAGCATCAATTTAATGCCTCTCTCCATATTCAAAAAGCTAGGTTTGCAAAGCTTTGTCCCTACAAAGATGCGGTTGTTGATGGCAGACAGAACAGTCAAGAAGCCTGTGGGGATTTTGTATGATATATTGGTGAAGGTAGAAAAATTTATATTTTCTACAGATTTTGTTATACATGACTGTGAGGTTGATTTTGCAGTTCTAATCATTTTGGGAAGACCCTTCTTTGCCACAGGACGAGGATTAGTAGATATGGAGAAGAGTCTACTCACTTTCAGGCTTGGCGAGGAGGCAGTGGTGTTTCAAGTAGGTCAGCAGGATGAGAACAGTTCGAAATTCCAAGTCATCTCAATGGTTTCATCTTATGAGGAAGATGAAGCCAAAATTCCTATAGAAATAAGGCTTGGTGTTGATCCTTTGGCAGCCGTGTTGATGAACTTTGAGCGTGAAAACATTCCTGATTATGAGAAAACGGTAAATGGTCTTGGAGTGTCATTTGGTCCAAGGCGTCAAGCAAGGTTGGAGTTGGATTTATGCAACAGGGAGACACCACCTATAAAGTCTCCTATAGAAGTGCCACCAGAGCTAGAGTTAAAGGCATTACCAGCGCATCTGAAATATGCCTACTTGGGAGAGAATAGTATATTACCTGTCATCATTGCAACAAATTTAAGTGAAGTTCAAACAAAAGCCCTAGTCTCAATTTTTAAGCAGTTCAAAAGAGCCATTAGATGGACAGTTACAGACATCATTGGCATTTCCCCTGGGATATGCTCTCATAAGATTCAGTTAGTCAAAGATTATAGATCAAGTATTGAGCATCAAAGGCAGTTGAACCCCCTAATGCAAGAGGTTGTGAGAAAAGAGATCATCATGTGGCTAGATACGAGAGTAATCTACCCGATTACTGACAATGAGTGGGTGAGTCAAATGTAGTATGTTCCAAAGAAGGGAGGTATCACATTGGTGCCTAATTCAAAGAACGAGTTAATCCCCATGAGACCAGTCACCAGATGGAGAGTGTATATGGATTATAGAAAATTAAATGCTTCCACATAGAAGGACCACTTTCCTATGCCCTTCATGAATCAGATGCTCGACAAACTGGTAGAAAAGGTAAGAATGATATTGTTTCCTTGATGGGTACTCTGAATATAATCAAATTGTTATTGTGCCTGAGGATCAGGAGAAGACGACGTTCACATGTCCCTATGGTAGTTTTGCATTTAAGAGAATGCCCTTTGTACTTTGTAATGCTCCAGCCATATTTTAGAGATACATGATGTCTATCTTTTCGGAAATAGTTGAAAACATATTGAGGTGTTCATGGATGACTTCAGTGTCGTTGGCCAATGTTTTGAAAAATGTATTTTGCATTTGCATGATGTGTTACAGAGATGTGTTGAGAGTCACTTGGTGCTAAATTGGGAGAAATATCATTTTATAGTCAAAGAGGGCATTATGCTTGGTCATAGGATTTTGGTCAAGGGAATTGAGGTGGATGAAGCAAAAATTAAGGTGATAGAAAAAATTTCATCACCAATCTTGATAAAAGGTATCAGAAGTTTCTTAGGCAATGCTAGATTTTATCGTCATTTCCTAAAAAATTTCTACAAGATCTCACAACCCTTGTGTAAGTTGCTAGAAAAAGATGTCAAGTTTGAATTTGATGATGCATGCATGCACGCCTTCAAAGAATTGAAAACAAGGCTAACCATAACACCCATTATTATAGCTCCAGATTAGTCACAACCATTTAATCTAATATATGGTATGAGTGGAGCGGAACTCGGCGTGTTGTCGGGGCAATGAAGAGAGAGAGTCTTACACCCGATCTATTATGCTAGCAAAGCACTGAATGTGGCTCAAAAGAATTACACCGTGACCGAGCAAGAATTGCCTGCATTTGTAAAATTATGTTCATACTTGTTGGGAGCTAAAGTGATTATGCACATAGACTACGCGATGCTCAAATATCTGATGGCAAAGAAGGATGAAAAAGCCAAGATTGGTTAGGTGGGTACTTCTCTTGCAGGAATTCAATTTTGACGTTATTGATAGAAAAGGGTAAGAAAACCAGGTGGTTGATCACCTTTCTAGATCAAAAGATGAAGCTATGGTGAAATTTGATGATAGGCTGGACATAAATGACTTATTCCCTAATGAAAGAGTTCTGGCAGTGTCACATAATCTTATACCTTGGTTTGCAGACTATGCTAACTATTTGGTGACTGATATAGTGTCCTCTGATTTAAACACCCATCAATATCGCAAGTTTATACATGATGTAAAGAAGTTGTTCTAAGATAAGCCATATTTATTTCGCATTTGTGCTAATGGGATCATCCATATATGTGTCCCAGAAGTAGAGACGATGAGCATTCTTGAAGCATGCCACTCTTCATTGGTGGGTGGCCATCACAATGGAGCTCGAATACTTACAAGGTGCTGCAGTATAGATACTATTGGCCATCTATTCATCATGATGCACATGACTATTTAAGGTTGTGTGATAGATGTCAAAGTGAGGGTGGAGTTTCACGAAGGCACGAACTTCCCCTGAATCTTATTTTGGTCATCGAATTGTTCGATGTTTAGGGCATTGATTTTATGGGACCATTTGTTAGCTTGTATCGTAACAAGTATATTCTGCTTGCAGTTGATTATCTCTCCAAGTAGGTGGAGGCCGTAGCTTTACCGAACAATGAGGGTAAGAGTGTTACAGGATTTCTCCAAAAAAGTATTTTTTTTTCCAGGTTTGGTATGCCTCGAGCAATTATTAGTGATGGAGGTTCTTATGTCTGCAACAAACTATTCAAAGCCCTCTTTGAAAGATATGGCGTGAAGCACCGTGTGTCAATCCCATATATCCCCAAACTAGTGGGCAAGTGGAAGTATTGAATAGGGAAATAAAGCAGATCTTATCCTAAATGGTGAATATACATTGTACTGATTGGTCAAGGAGGTTGGATGATGCTTTATGGCCCTACTAGACTACCTTCAAAACTTCCATCAGAATGTCTCCTTATCAACGGGTGTTTGGAAAGGCCTGCCACTTGCCAGTTGAACTTGAATACAAAGCATTATGGGAATTTGAAGAAATTGAATCTAGATTGGCATGAAGTTGTAACCTCTGGGTTAATGTAAGTAAATGAACTTGATGAGTTTATACTATGATCCTTTGAGAGCTCTGCCTTGTACAAATAACGAATAAAGGTTCAGCATGATCGCAGAATTGAAGATCGCCAGTTTGCTCCTAGAGACATGGTGTTGCTTTACAACTCAAGGATAAGGTGGTTTCCTTGAAAGCTCAAATCTAAATGGATGGGGCCTTTCAAAGTTGTGCGCATTTTTAGCCATGGTGCTATCGAGTTAGAGAGTAAGGATGGAAAAGCTTTCAAAGTCAATGGACAAAAGGTAAAAAGGTATATGGGAGACATGACAGAGGTCAAAACAGTGGAAGATTGGGACCTTGAAGAGGCATGAATGCAAAAACTTCTTGCTGTGCCGTGACATTAAACCAGGCACTTCCTAGAAGGCAACCCAAGGTACGCCCCTTGCATCTTTTTGCTTTTATCTTTACTTTAAGGACAAAGTATCATCTTTTGGGGGTGGTGGAAGTTATCGATAAAGGTGAAGTCTGAGTAGTATCAAGTCCATAACTTCTCCTATTTTTGATCCCAAGGTTTTCTTATCGTGTTTCTTTTTTCTTATGGATGTTTAATTTTCTATTGAACCAGCTTGTCTTAGGATGTATAGATAATTTGTAAATGCATAGTAATAATATCTTTTGGCATATATATAGTTCTTAGATTTTCTTTAAACTTTTGATGCAAATTTGGATACCCCTCAAATTTTTTGAGGTTGTAATTATTGATGCATTCATACATTTTTGGAGTATATGGCAATGTTTGTTCTGATATTGTGAAGGTAAGCTGAGACTGAAAGCATGACCTATGAGTCTATACTTGATTGCAGATGCAAATACCATGTGTGTGTGAGATTATTTTGATGCATTCATGTATCATTGTATGGACGCAGAACTTGCTCAAGTACGCTAAGATTGATTTGGTGAATTGGTTGATTTGGAAGTGATCTTAGGCCTTTGTTCTGATAGTAAGATCACTTTTGCCTAAATTACCTACCAAATGAACTAGTGAATCCCTCGTTCCAAATGTTTGAGTTTCTCATGTACTCATATTTTTTTCTTGACACCTTGATAACCTCACCTTGTTTGATGAAATACCCTTATATTGACCCTGATCTTTCCTTGATCATGTGAACCTTGATTGACGCTAAAAGCCTAAGTTGAGGGTGGCTGAATTGGTGGAGTATGAAAGTAAAAAGTGTTGGTAAACATGGTTCAAGGATAGCTTTTTGTGACTAGTTGCCCAAAACACCATACCAAAGCCCCCTGAGCCCATGTTACAAGCCAGTAAGTCCTAAAGTGATCCCAATCCACTTTTGAACCAAACCAAAAATTAAGTATAGGGACAAGCTTATGGTGTTAGTCATTGCGCATGAATTTCAATTGTGAGAGTGAGAAGGCTTCCTCGGTCCCTAATTTCTGAATGTGCTTGAGTGAGTATAAGGGACTTCTTTCTAGTGAGGGCATTTGCACTACTTGATTAGCATATGACCATATCAGTGGTTGTGGAAGGTTGATACTCCTTAGCTTATCATGGTTAGATTGCTAGGTATCCTATTATGTTCCTATTTGCTAAATAATTTTATAATCTTATTTTGAAAATAATAGTTAGGTACCTGAATTAGAGAAGTTGATATGTATGCCATTAGTCTAGTTACTATGTATTTCTCTTTGTCTGTGTAGATTGAATCATCGTTTTAGGACAAGCAACAATTCTAAGTTGAGGGTGTTGATGTGCTGTCATAATATAACATATTTGGTGCCTAAAACAAGGGATTTTGTGAGTTCTCAAAGCGAATTTTTAGTGTTTTGATGTGTTTTTGTGTTAATCTTGCTGAAAAGTTAGGTTGGCATGATTTTGAAGAAAACATGTTGATTTTTCTGAAGCATAGGCCATACGAGCCCACCTATGAGTCGTAGCTCACACTACGAGTCGTACGTTGTGTCATTGCAGGAATCAAAGACCAAAAATTAGAAATCTTCCAAGTGAAGGTCACTCCTACGAGTCTAGCCTACGAGTCATAAGACACTCTACAATTCGTACAGGTGGACTCGTAGCAAGAATCAGAGAGCTAAAATGTTGGACCAAAAACTGAAGACTAAAACTACAAGATCAACATACGGGTCGTAGCCTAAGCAATGACTCATATTTATGGGTCACACCAGTTCTGTCCAAGATGCCAATATTCTAATACGAGACCCTGATTATGACTCATAGGTTCTCCTACGAGTCATAACTACGAAACTTATCAGCTGCCAACTATCTTTTCTGTGCAAATTTTAGTGTTATTTTGTCACACTATATATAGTTTAAGTTAGGTTATTTTGAAGGGGGGGACCAGAGACACTACTCCAAGATATTTTTGAAGCTTTTCTTAGATTTTAGAGTAGATTATTTGTTCTTTCTTGAAAAACTCATTTTGGGAAATTATAAATCTTGTTTTATACGCATTGTTGATCAATCAAGCTTGTGAGTTTGCAACATGTGGTGCCTATTTCCTTCATTGTTATTGGTGAAACTCTCAACTATGTCTCTTATTTGCATTTTTATGTGTTTTGATTTAGCCATGAGTAGCTAAGCACCCACAACTTGGGGTTGTGGGAACCTTGAGTAGTTGATTTGAAATGACCTAGGTTTTGTGCATATTTATGATCAAGGTTTTGCATGTATTATTTATTTCCCTTCATGATTAATGTTGTTTGGTGGTAGCCAACACCAGACCCTGCCTACTATCATGATCCCGACCAAGGTAGTGATGAATAGGAAAAGGAAAGTAGATGATAGTATTTGGTTGATGTGTTCTCATCTAATCGACCAAACCTAACCAAGGGGAGGTTGACTGGGACAATAGGTAACAGTTACTTGGCACACCATGGTAGTCGACCAAGCGCCATGGTGAAATTCGACCTTCACTTTCACAAGAAGGCTAGAAGAACCTAAGTAACCATCCTGTATCTGATTCACTAATCATAGTTATGCCATCTAAGGCAATTGAGTCAACAAACCATGGGGAATACAATTCCTAAGTTTTTCCAAAAATTGAGCATTTTTCCGATTTCTAGTTAGCATTTATTTTATATTATTTTTAAATCACTAACCCTCCTCCCCTTATTTGGAGATTTTAGTTATAGATACTAGAAATGATTAGTACTGAAATCTTGTAGTCAAAGCCCTGTATTCCCTGTGGATTGACCCTAACCTTGGTTAGGTTAATTACTAATAGTAACCGCTTTCTTATTGGAGCGTGACCATCATTAGTTAACTACTATAAGGATGTAGTGATGGACAAAAGATGGTGAGAATAGACCCATAAAATCTATGCCCTAAACATCAAAGATTTCCACCTCCAAGATATTGTTTAGGGGCATCTCATGCCTTCTGGATATGGTGCCTATCTTTTGACAAATATCATAGGCCTTCACGAACTGTATAACATCTTTGAAGAGAGTGGGCCAGAAGAAACCTAATTGCAGCACTTTGTGAGCTGTCTGCTCACCTTCATGATAGCCCTATAAGGAGAGGAATGAAACCTCTCTAAGATCTTCTGTGTCTCTGCCTCAGGAACACATCTTCTTACCATTTGGTGTTCCCCTTGTTTGAAGAGATATGGCTCATCCATATGTAAGCCTTTGCATTATGAACCAGCCTATGTCTTTGCTGATATGTAGTATCTGGAGGAAACACACCACTAAGCAAATGATTTACTATATCTACATACCAAGGTAGTTGTTCTACTTCCAATACCAGCAACTACTCATCGGGGAACTCTTCTTTTATCTGCATTTACTTACCTATGTGAGCATCATTCTCCAACTGGGATAAGTGATATGCAATCTTGTTCTCACACCCCTTGCGATCCTTAATCTCAATATCGAACTCTTGGAGCAACACCATCTATCTAATCAGGCAGGGCTTAGCATCCTTCATGTTGAACAAGTACCTCACTACAGCATGGTCTGTGAACACAATAACGTTGGTGCCCATTAAGTATGATCTGAACTTGTCAAACACATATACTAGTGCCAGTATCTCTCTCATTAACGGTGTAATTGTTTTAAACTGCATCAAGAGTTTTGCTGGTATAGTATATGGAGTGGAACACTTTCTCTCTGCGCTGCCCCAACACTACATCCACTTCTGTATCACTAGCCTCTCATAAGAGCTTGAATGAGAGCTCCCAATCTGGTTCAATTAGTATTGGAGCCTCATCAGCTTCTTCTTCAACAACTCAAAAGCCTGCAAACAAGAAGCATCAAAGTTAAAGGGTACCTGTTTATCCATGAGGGTGCACAACAGCTTTGCAATTTCGAAGAAGTCCTTAATATATCTGCGATAGAACCCCGCATGTCCTAAAAAGCTTCGGACTCCCTTAACTGACACTAGTGGAGGTAGCTTTTCTATCACCTCAATTTTCACTCTGTCCATCTCTAAATCATGTTTTGATACCTTGTTCCTTAAGACTATCCCCTCCTTAACCTGAAATTGGCATTTTTCTCATCTTAATTAAGAATGAGGTTAGTCTCCTCACATCTTGTTACCACTCTATCCAGATTTTGCAGACTCATATCAAAGGACTCACCAAAGACAGAGAAATCATCCATGAACACCTCTACATGTCATGGAATATGGCCATAATGCACCTTTGGAAAGTGGTTGGTGCATTGCACAAACCAAAGGGCATGAATTTGAAAGCCTAGGTTTGTCATTGATGACAACCGTCATCCCTACCTTCTTAGGTACACATTGTACTGGACTCACCCACTTGCTATCAGAGATGGGGAAGATAATCCCCACATCCAACCACTTGATCACTTCCTTTTTTACTACCTCTTTCATGATTGGACTTAATCTTCTCTGTGGTTGGGCCACTGGTCTGTGACCATCTTCTATGAAAATCTCGTGCATACATAGGGGGCCTAATGTCATAGATATCTGACATTTGTCAACCCATTTCTCTCTTCCTCTTCTTTAAAACAACCACAACAATATTAACCTGGGCTGCAGTCAATGAAGCAGACAAGATTACAGGTAAAGTATTATTTTTGCCAAGAAATTCATACCTGAGATGTGATGGCAACGACTTCAACTTAAGCTGAGGAGCTTCTTCAACTGAGGGTCTGGATGGTGGTGCCAACACCCTGTTTGATGGCTCAGCTACTTTCTTAAGCATTCTGACAATGTGAGTGTTCAACACACTTTCTATTTCTCTGGCCTGTGCATCACCCACTAGCCTTTGATTTAGTAATATTCTAGCTAGTGGGGCTATGATCTTAACTTGGATAACTTGTCACGCCCCAAAGTCCTGCTAGGGCGGACTGACACCCGTTGACGATAAGGCTCAGGAGAACCAACCTGTATCTATGCGTTTTCTATACATACTATAAGGGGTTTCTACATTTGACATGCCTTTAAGAATAT
>JAOTQR010090747.1:0-32955 GCA_025774065.1 Solanum ossicruentum
ATGAGCTAATTGGGCATATAATTCTAAATATTTTCCTAAGCCTAAATAATTATTACAAATCAAGTTTATTTTAATTTAATTTTCAACATAATCACTTTTTCCCATGTGACTAAGTGATATACCTTCCTTTCCTTATTGCCTTGCCACAAAACTTTCTCATGATGTAATCCAACCTATTAATGATTCCTCGAGATTTCTTCTCTTGGATTAACCCAATTCACTACATTCTTCTCCTTGCATCATCCACGGTGCAATGGGGCATGTCCACACTAAGTATGAAGTACAACAATCTAACCACATAAAGTATCTTCCCATACCAGCTAACTAACATTTATGTTTTTAAGAACTCTTTTATATGTTAGCAATCTATCAGTCTATCACTAATTATTTTAACAAAGAGAAATGCATTTATTCTACTAAACATGGATCCACTATAATAATTAATACTTCTATTTAAAAACATTATACAGTATCATGTAGTGTCAAATGTGAATTGACACAAACTCATGTATTTAGCTAAATTCCTTCCAGAAACATATATAATTGGAGGATACATAGTTTAACTTCCTTCTCAAAGGCTTTTTTTGAAAAAAAAAAAGTAATTTAGGAGATTCAGTTCAACTTCAAGCTCACAACAAGTAGTAAATAGAGACACAGGTTATGAAAATAAGAAAAGAAGAAGGGTAAGGTCTTACCTATGAATGAGCTCTCTAGGTTTGAAGGAAAAGCACCCATTATCCACTGGACGCCATAGCTGCTCAAAAAAGGTGCACAGTTGCTATTTGAAAAAGTTCTTCCGAAAAATATAAGTTATTTGAAATGCTAATTTAGAATGCTATCTTGGGTAAGGGTCAAAAGTGCCCTTAAACTATGTGAAATTGAAAAAAACTAAATCCAATTAATAGTTTGATCTAACAATGTTCTAACCAACAATATATGTCATCAACAATCACATGCTCGTCGGGATAGGGGCTTCTAATCCTAACTTCTTGAAGACCACAAGGGGCATCAGATTTATACTGGCATCAAAATCACATAATATCTTTTGAACTCCAGTGTGGTAAATGGGTCTTTAGAGAAGCTGTGTTACATAATGAAAAGTCAGGGACACTAGTAACATAAACAATGAAAGATTTTGAACCTTAGAGCAATATCTAAAGGGAGAAAGTTGAGCATTTAAGTAATGTAGAAAGCGAGATAATAATTCGAGTTAGAGATGAAAACACACTTTACAACATGTAACCATGAGTTTTTTTAATAGGAAAAAGTACACAAAATACACTTAATTTGAAATTATGTAATTTTAATAAACTCAATCTAAATTATTTGACCCATAACCCAAACTATTTACCTTTCTTACTACTTACCCCTTTTTATTAAACTCTAAATTAGTAAAAAAATATATTCATTATGATACTTCGTCAGTATATTTATACCATATTGGTATCGTATATAACTGGAAAATTATTAAAGATATAAAATTATTTATTAAACTCTAAATTAGTAGAAAATATGTTTTTAAGATACTTCATTGGTATGTTGATATCCTATCGGTATCATATAATTTTGAGCTCTTTTTTAATAAATAAAATAATTAAAAAAATTATTAAAGTTACAAACTTATTTATTCAATTTTAAATTAGTAGAAAATATATTATTTGTGATACTCTAACAATATTATACAAGCGGGTGCTAACGTTAGCATGATGTCACCGCACGAATTTTAATATAAGGGAGGCAAATTTTAATAGTATGGGGGTATAATGCTAAGGGTTATATTAGTGTGAATAGTTTACTTTAAAGGGGTAAAAACTTAGTTTTCCCAGGATTGTAAGGGAAAAGTACACAAAATAGACCTAATTTGAAATTATTTACCATTAATAGACCCAATACAAACTATTTATCCTTAATGGACCCATGATCAAAACTATTTACCTTCTTACTCATTTTATTTCACCCTGACGTCATGCTGAAATCAGCATAAATACTATAAAATATACTCTAGTGGTAATATATATCATACCGGTATCATATAGAATGAACTCAATCCTCTGTGATGCTCTACCGGTATATTAATACTCAATTGGTATCATATAGGATTATGTTATTTTTTTAAGAAATAAATAAAAAAATTATTAAACTCTAAATTAGTAGAAAATATATTCGTTGTGATACTCCATCAGTATATTTATACCATATCGATATTGTGTAGGATTAGAAAATTATTAACAAAATTATTTATTAAATTCTAAATATGTAGAAAATATATTCGTGTAATACTTCGTCAGTATATTGAAACCCTATTTGTATCATATAATTTTGAGCTCTTCTTTTAATAAATAAAATAATTAAGAGAAAATTATTAAAGTTGTTATTTATTAAATTCTAAATTAGTAGAAAATATATTCTCTGTGATATTCTATTGGTATATTGATATCATATCACCTATCGATATCATATAGAACTAAACTTAATCCTCTGTAGTGCTCTGTCGGTATATGTATACCATATTGGTATATCATACAAGGTGAGTGCTGACATCAGCATGCAAATTTTAATAGTATAGGGGCATAAAATGTAAAAGGGTATATGGATGTAAATAATTTGCCTCAAAGGGACATGAACTTAGTTTTTTCAAAATATAATTGAAGATTTAATCATCAAATTGAATTAGTTGGTTAATTTTGGCTATAAGATGAATTAAATTAAATTAAATTAATGAGTTTCTTAAAATTATCAAAATGAAATAATTCAAATAATTTTTAATTGATTTATTCTAAAATAAATTTTAACCAAACTAAAATAATTATCAAAAATAAAATCTTTTGAAATGATTTTTGAATGATTGTGAAAAAGTAATAATTAAATGCGTAGTTATACATAAAAGTACATCAAGAAACATATTTCTGATAATTGCATGTAGTTTTAAAAATTAAAAGATTGACACTAAACACAATTTCAAATAATATTTTTTCTGAATTTTTCAAAGATATAATTATTTTAAATTGTGGAAAATCGAAGAAACTCGATGATTAATTTATATTGCAGAGGGTAAAAATTTAATGTCAATAGAAGTTCTTGGGAGAGCTCCTGACTTACAATCCGCTTCTTTGTGACCAAATCCTTCATGAACTTTGCCTACCCTGACATCTTCTCCAATGCCTCAACGAGGAGGATGCTGATGGAGAGTTGTTTCAGCATAGAGAGGAAGTGTTTGAGTCTACCTTCCTTCC
Source organism: Solanum ossicruentum (assembly GCA_025774065.1). Classification (NCBI taxonomy): domain Eukaryota; kingdom Viridiplantae; phylum Streptophyta; class Magnoliopsida; order Solanales; family Solanaceae; genus Solanum; species Solanum ossicruentum. The sequence continues at coordinate 3,234 of JAOTQR010090747.1, forward strand.
TTCTTCTTTTTCATTCTTTGAGGAAGGGAGGAGGAGGTCTAGGAATGAGCTTCAACTTCTCTTGCATCACTACAGCATCACTCACCCATCCTTGACACGGACATCTCCGATTTCAGCATCTTTGACCTCAACTATCTAGCTCCTCATTAACGTCGTCATCATCAACCAATATTGGAGGATCAATGGTCTGCTTGCCCCCACGAGTAGTCACTGCCATACATTGCCCCTCATTCTTTGGATTTTGAATTGTATTGCTGGGGAATGTACCTTTCTGTCGCTGGTTGAGTTGAGTTGATATTTTACTGACCTATTGCTCCAGTTTTTTGATAGCAACAGAATGAGACCCGGTCATTTGATTAACGCTAGAGATGTCAGACTTCATCTTCCTCAATGTCTCATCTTGTGTGTCTGCCTTCTTTAAGAGATGATCAAACATCTCCTCAATTTTAAGCAACCAGCACCTGAATCACGATTCTGTGGTGGCACATATAGACCATTCCTATAACCATCTCTGTGTCCCCAATCAGCATCTTATCTTGGCCCCTGTTTCTATCGTAGTAACCTCCACGATTGTAGTCTCTGAGGGACCATCTCTGTTATAGTTTCAACCTTGATTTTCTTGACCTTGGTGCCACTAACCTTTATTGGACCCTTGGTCATTGGTCTAGAAAACCCTCGACTGATCAACAATAAAGTAAGTGTCCTCCTCATAGTAAGGCTCTAACAACTCCATGTTGAAACTGATTCGGGCAAGCTCTTGCATCATCTTCTCTTTTATTTTAGCTTGCACTGAGCTAGTAGTGATTGCAGACGTGCTCTTCATTGTTGACCTATCTTTTGTTTCCCATGCACGATTCATATTGACCACCCTTTCCATCTTCTCAGCAACCCTTGAAAGTGGCTGATCTAAAAATGCGTCACCAATGACAGTATTAGCACATGTGTGGCTATTCTCATCCAGGGCGCAATAGAAGTTCTCCACCAATGCATTATCAACTATTTGTAGTTAGGGACATTCCTCAGACACTTTGTGAACCTCTCTGATATGGTACTAATTGAGTCACCAGGAAGTTTCTCGAAGTTGTTGATCTGATCTTTCAAATTCAGCTTCTTCGATTTCGGAAAGAACCTCTCCATAAAGACCTTCTACAATTTAGCCTAGCTGGTGATCGAACTCTGTGGGAGCTCAGATGGCCATAGTGCATTGCCTATTAGAGATAATGAAAAGACATGAAGCCCAATAGCATCAATAGATAGATTCTGATTTCCTTTTACACTCTTATAGAAAAACATAACATTGTGTAGATGGCTATGCGGATCCTCTAATGGAAGGCCCGTGAACAACCCATGATTCTGTAGCATTTGAAATAACCTACTCAAAATAATAAACTTTGTGTCATTTGGTAGTGGTGGTAACACAATAGCTCCAGTAATATCATAGCCATCGGATTCAGCCGATATTGATTTCATTTATAAGCTTTGGCATTGAGATCCAATTGTTGTTTATCAATGTCCTCAAGCGGAGGTGGGTTATTATCATTCACATTTTGGTTCTGGGTTAGAGGTGCATTAACATGTTGTTTGTGTTGTCTTGTGTCATTCTTCTCAATGTTTTTTAGGTCTCAGGGTCAAATGGAGTCAAGAGAATGCATCGACTTGCATGTTGTGTATACACTACACATGCACGCTGAAATAAAAACAAAAACAACAAAGACACAAAATGAGAGACATAAGGATTAATTTTGGTGCCAAAATATTGATGTCATCCAAGCTACACCTTTTCGTAGGTTAAAGCGGTCATTTTCAAGATATATAACCTAACGAAGGTTAGGGTCGATCCCACAGGGAATGGGCTAGACTTAGAGAAGTTTCAATAAGTTCGAGTAAATTAACCAACTTATCACCCCAAAGGGGGAGGGAGGTTGTAAAACTATAGAAGGAAATCTTAGACTAAGACAGATGTGAAATCAGTATGAAGAGTAAATAGAGTATTATGTTCCCTATGATTTCCCAACTTCGTATTACCAGATAATTAAATTTTTTTCTAGTGTGTAGCATGCATGATAGTAAGTTAATTTTACCAAATCCTTTGATCCAGGCTAGAGGCAAATTTCACTACATGGTTTGATTCATCCCATAGTGTGACATTACTAATTTTTACCTATTGTTCCAGTACAATCTCCCCTTGATCCAATTGGTTGATTAGACGAGAAACATCAATCGAATCCTATTAATTAATCTCTTTTCCTATTCATTACTGTCTTGATCCAGTCAATAACACTAGACGAGTTCTAACATTGGCCACTATTAAAAAATATTCAAAATGAAGAGAATTAATTAATACATGCATGTACACTTTCCAAGAATTGTGAATTATCCGATTTTACATTGTAGTTATTCATAGTTCTCACAACCTTAGTTGTGGATTTAGCTACTCGTTAGTATAGATGCAAGAATCATGATATCGAATAGCATAATTAAGGAATTACACATTGAAATTAAGAACAAGGAATCCGAGCTTTGTACCAAGAATCATAAGTATGAATTAAGCACACAAAATATTATTTCCCAAGTGTCTTGCAATGTTTCTCACTTTTTCTTACTGACTCTCAACTGTTCCTTGGGAAAAGTAATCTGAAAAAACTATTTATGGTATTGAACATATAAAGTCAAATCAAAATAGGAGAACAGGATTGGCAGGCTCTAGGGACAACTTTATGGGTCGTATAAAGTTCTACGGCCTGTAGTCGGGGCTTCGTGGATTCTTTCTGCAATTCTAGGGTTGTCTTTTGTGGGACCTGACTACAGGTCAGCTAAGTTTTTATGGCTCATGGAGGGTTTCACGTGATGACTTTTCAGCAACTCCCCACTTTCTAATCCTCAGGACAACACCATGTCTACGACTCGTAGAATCTTTTATGGCTCATCTACATGCTCGTAGACTCAATTTCATAAAATCTCTCCTTCACTGGATTTTACTATGATTTTGCTACGAAACTTACTCTATGGCTCATGGAAACTTCCACGGCCCGTAAAGGGTGTCGTAGAACAACAATTTCTGCAATTTCTGCACACCTAGCCCAAAAATCATGTCAACCCTAGAATCTTGCAAAACAAACAAAAAAACACATGAAATCTACTAACATCACTTTGAGAACACACAAAATTCTAATTTTTAAGCATCAAAAGTATTGTATTTTGATAGCACATCAGACATCATCACTAGGTACAGGCTCCAGTGGTTGGCAGGACTATGGAGGAAGTACTCCCCAGCTATGATTCGAGAGTTCTTTGCATTGTACACCACCACAATTCTCAGTTCTCTTCCCAAGGGGAAGAAACCCCTCACTTAGCCCCGATTGACATATACGAGGGTGAGGCTTGTATAAGTGGATATATCAGAGACTACTATCCGCTATATATTTTTGGCCTAGAGTTATCGGCCCCCAATTCTACAACACAGTTCGACAGGAGATTGGGACAGACTTGGGATAAGACCTTTATGAGAGACCCAGCCTATAGGGCCTCTTTGCTGAGATGGATTGCTGATCACCTTGCAAAGGAAGATCCAGACCCTGAGTGGATATCTATGTCAATAGAGCCTATAGTGAATGTCTCACTCTACTTGACCAAAAAAATTTGGTGGGCTTTAGTGAGATCACGGATCCGAACCACACTTGCAGATAATTGATGTGCTGTCAAAATACGGTACATTTGATGTTTGAAACTGTGGCAACCCTCATGGGAGGATGCCACTTTTGTACATTCTAGGCTTACATACCACTTACTAACATATGAAGAATTTAACATGTGACCTATTAATCATATTTAAATAATGAATTCAAAATAGTTAGAGGTATAGGATTTTGGTTCTAAAGGTTGTGCAGTTAATTCTAGCTCAAGTTTTTGGCATGAGTACCTTGCAAGTAATTTAAACTACTATATTGCGAGATATTTAGATATTACCCAAACTGTTGTAGCACGCTGAAAAGTATTACCGATGTTAAAATGCAAGGACATAAAATTTACTAGTTTTCGTTTCATACAATCATCTTAACATAACTGCTATTATATTGTAGAAAAGCTCGCTGACTCAAGTTTAACTAAACAAGCTAAAGCTTAAAGTTACAACCCATGGTTCCGTAATTTACATTAGCCTTTCAAATTTGTGCATACATATGCAACAAGAGAATCATGTACATGTCCCAAAACTACTAGAATACATATGTCTAGATACAGATGTGATCTCCTGCATAGCTCCCAAAATTTAATGGTCATCCTCAAGCATCATCTCGGGTACTCCTTATGATAGAAATAATTATCGCTAAGTATGAAGCTTAGTGGTGTAAAAGTTAAAAGCTGAGAACCTTAAATACCTTAATTTACCCTTCTTAAGTCAAAGGGAAAAACAATTGGAATATAGTAAATAGACCAAGTGAACAAATACATCAATAGCATCCAGTAGGATATTTAAATATCTAAGTATCAAGGGTTCTTGGAATAATTTTAACACGGCATTCGCACGACAAGTTTTACCCAATATGTAAGTCATGTCATCACATCAAACATAATCAAGTATCAAGAAGGACCGAAGCCCTATATCAAGAAGGGTGAAAACCCAATTATCAAGAGAACCAAGAACCATACTAAGAGTAACTTTCTAGTTCGTACATAAAAGGATTGTATCCACACTTAGGACGAACAAAAAATTCACAATCAAGATGGCAATTGATCTAAACAAGAGGCATGCCAATGGTGATAAAGTCACAGACACAAGAAGGACAAAGTCCACAAGGATGTCAAGTGATCAAGCAATTCATACAAATGAGCGAATTAAACAAGTTCCTTACAAGTTCCAAAATACATCAACACAACCAGATAAAATGACAAGAACATAGCTGAGATACCAAGATAGTACTCAGATGTACCAGCAAGTAACAAAGGCACAAGGACAAGTTTTTACATGAACCTGAACCTTTTAGCACGCAATCGACCCTACCAATTTCAAGTCGTGGATCAATGCGACATCCGTTTCTTCAATCAATTTTCTTAAGATTGTACAAGAGTGTGAGCATATTAATACTTATTTACATTCTCATTAAACATACTAGAACTTTTAGCAGGTAGCAACTAACAAGAGAAATGCCAAAACTAAGTCATTTTTTTGTGGATCACACTCTTCTCGACAGTTTTACTACCTTGCAATACAACTAGATTTTGGATTGGTAAATGGACAAACTAGGCTTTCTAGTCTACATAAAAACTATATTAATATAGGTTGCAAATGATCAGGAATCACTTCAAAATACTCTTTGTACAAGTATTTATGATTGATACACTAACAACACACCCTTAGGGATTTTTATGTCAAAACTCTGGACAGAACTTGCCCTAACTTGTGTCCACTATTGTGAATTCAAAACTAGCAAATTAGGTCCCAACATAAAAATAAGAGTTATAGATACATGTATTGCGGTTGCAAAGAACTAATAATCATCACAAATTACAGCTCACATATGAAGATGTTATTAAAATACTAACAACAGCACATAAAAGGCTTCTCAGATAGAAAATTTGCCAGAACTTTCACAATGTTTCACGCCTTCTCTTAAGACCATACAAGCAGATTCAGATTTTTACATAAACATAAAAATTGGAGGTATATGAATTATATTTCCAAAAAATATTTACACACTAAAAACACAACTATATACAATGGGATATTCCACAATTACTACACACTACTCAATTTAAAGACAGAATTCCATCACTTACCAAATGATAGAGGATTTCTTAACTATGCTCCGATGAACTGATGTATTCCATATGTGTTTGTGAAAAATAAGGATATAAGAGAATTTTTAAGGTTTGATAAAGTTGATAAACCAACTTACTTTGGGGAAAACATATTTTATATCAAAAGAGTCTTAAGAGAAAAAAGGTCCAATAAGGTGGTTGCGCTACTTTTTTCTTTTTCTTTATTTATTTGTTCACACATAATAATAATTATTAAGGATTGTTTAACATGTATAATTGTATATAAGTAAATAAATTTCACTAAAATGAACCCCTCCCTTATTCCTTTCTACGATTCAAGAAAATCGATTTCTATAACGACATAAACTCCAATTAAAGAGTTGTGAAGTAGGGGTTGACTTCATCTTGAGGGAATACTCATTTTAAAAGTGACTACATTATTTAGTAATAAGGGTATTACAAAAACATAGGATTTTGTGTGTTCTAAACGAGACTTTTATATTTTTTATGTGTTTTCGTGTTTGTTTTTGCAGGAAATATATGTTGGCTTAATTTTGGGAAAAGTTACAGATTTTGCTGATTTTCAGGAATTACAGGCCCCACAACGAGTCGTAGCCCAACCTACGAGTTGTAGAGACAGTTTTATATCAACTCACAGTGTTCAAAAGCAAAGTCTAAAAATGTAGAGTTCATCCCTACGAGCCCCAAGTATGAGTCGTAGTCCCTTCTACAACTCATAAAGGGGGCCTCATAACAAATTATAGTGTTGATCAAAATTGGACCAAGAAATACAAGTGTAGACTATGAGAAAGCACTACAAGTCATAAATGAGACTATTGACTCATAGAGGTGTATCATAGCAGTGAATTCCAAAATGCAAAGTGCTAGCCAAAAAGCCCGACTATGACTAGTAGGACACACTACGAGTCGTAACTACGAGCAGTAGCAGGCGCCAATAAAATTTTTTATTTAATTTAGGGACTCATTTGTAAATACTATAAATAGTATATTTTAGGGCTTTAGCACAGGTTTTTCATAGGCTACACAGTTTTTCAGTTTTATAGAGAGTTTTGGAATAAGAACAGAGAGTAGATTTTTAGGGTTTTATTTGGAGACTCAAATTTGGAGACTAGATTCACTTGTGGATTAACTTCATCATTCAAGCTTGTGATTTTAAATACAAAGGTGATTTGAGCGTTCTTCATTCTTCTTGGGCAAGCATTCAACTATGTTTTTTTTATTTATTAATTGTTTTCTTGCCCAAGTCATAAGCAGCTAAAACCACAACTTGGGGTTATGGGAACTATGAGTGGCAACTTTGAAACCCAAATTATTTGCACTTATTGAGTTGGGTATTTGCATGTATTATCCATTTCCTTTCATTGTGCATGTTTTCCAATGGTGGCCAACATTGAACCTCGCCTATTGTCATGATCTCGGCCTAAGTAGTGATGAATAGGAAAAGGGAATGGGTAACATAATTCGATTGATGTGTTCTCGTCTAATTAAATAAACCCGACCAAGGAGAGGTTGAGTGGGACAATAGGTGATGGTTAGTTTTGCATACTATGGTAGCCGGCTAAGCATCATAGTGAAATTTGATCTTCACCTTCAGAAGAGGGCTGGAAGAACCCAAATTAATGTCCTGCATTCAACGTCCCAATTGAGGTAGTATTATCCGAGGTGTTTAAGTTAGTGATCATGGGGAACAAAATTTCCCAAGTTGGTCTCTAATCTGATTATCTCTCCATTTTATTAGTTTAGTTTAATTTTCTATCAATCATTACAAAACCCCTCATCCTTAAGAATTTAGTTATTTGATATTTGAATTGTTTACTGGTGAATCAAAGTGCCAAAGCCCCGTAATCCCTTGGGATTCGACCGTAACCTTGGTTAGGCTTTTACTATTGATGATCGCTTTGACCTTGAAATAGAGGCTTATCTTAAGCACTCAGCAAGTAAAATGGCACCGTTGCAGGGGAATACGGCGATGCTTCGATTTGGTTTCACTAATAGTTCAATTCAAGTGTTAATTTATTAATTCTCTTGTACTTTACTTTTATTTTTGTTTTTGGTTGTATAGTTTCTGTTACAGGGTATACTAGGTGTGTATGCTCAATAAAATGAGCCAAGGCAGACCCTTAGCTCTAATTAATCTTGAGATCCAACATATTGCAAAGAGAATGGACCAAGCAAACGTGAATATTGAGGTTGATGAAGTCGTGGACCAAAATGATGATGACATTGGTAGAGAAGATAATCCACCACCAAGGGAAAATATGCCACAACTCAAGGATTTCAACGAGAATGCCTATGGATGGAACCAATGTCAGTTGAATCCCATAGCCATGGACGTCACAGGAGCTATAGTGTTGCCACCGTTATCGGCCGACACTAAGTTCGTAGTGTCAAGTGGATTACTTCAAAATGCTTCAGAATCGTGGTTTGTTTACGTGGCTACCTTCTAAGGATCCTCATAGCCATCTACATAATGTGGCTTTTGTGTGCAAGAGTGTGAGGGGTACATAGAATCTTTCTATGGATGTCGTTAGATTGTGTGTGTTCCCTCTATCTATTATCAGTAATATAGCAGTTTGGCTATCAGAACTCCTAGAGAGCTCAATCACCAGTTAGCAAAATTGTAAAGAGCCTTCATAGAGAGATACTTTCCAAGGTCAAAGAAACTTTGAGCAATTGTCATGTGATTCCATTTGTACAACATAGGAGTAGTTTACCAAGTTCTTGAGAAGTGCTCCAGACCATAAGATAGTGGACAATGCTTAGTGGAGATTTTTTGTCGGGCTCTTGACGAGAATAGTCAAGTATGTGCTGACACCATCATGGGAGGTATGTTCTTAGATCAAATATTCACAAGAATAGCAGAGAGAATGAAGCAAGTAGTCAAGACCAACAGAGTATGAGGGCAAAGGGAGAGAGCTTCTATAAGGAGCTCATGTGCGATGAATATTAGTTCGGACCAAGCTAGAATCAACGAGAAGATCATGCAACAACTAGCTCAACTCCGCATGAGTATAGACTTTGTGGTTAAGAAAAATCATGAAAGAGTACATGTGGTAGTCCACTAACCTCCTAGAGCGCCCATGCATGAGGAGCACTATTATGATGAAGATGTTTGTATCGTTAGTAACCAAGCAATGGGTTTTCGAAACAACGCCCAAGGGTCCATTTCGGACTAACGACATCAAGTTTCAAAAACCAAGGTCAAAACTATAATTGAGAGGGTGCATATAGAGATAACCATAGGGGTTCTTTTGAGAGAGATAGGGTGCCAGAAGCCAAGTGGGGAAGAAGAGATGGTTATTAGAATGGTCCTTATGTGCCACCCTACAATCGTGATGTCGGGGCTAGTAATTCAAGAGTTGAAGAGATGTTTGATCGATTGTTAAAAAAGGTTGAAATGCAAGATGAGACTTTGAAAGGAGTGAAGTCCGATATTTCAAGTATATACCAGAAAATAGAGTCACATTAGCTGGCGATCAAACAATTAGAACAATCATTTGGTCAACTGTCTTCTCAACTAAATCAACACCAAAAAGGTGCATTTCCAAGTAATACAATCCAAAACCTGAAGAATGAGAGATATTGTATCGTAATCATGGCTAGGGGAGGTAAGAGCACCATTGACCCTCCTAAGCAGATTGAAGTAGAAAATGTACATGAGAATGAAACCATGGAAAAGGGTGTTGTCGAGAGAGATGATTGTGAAAAGAATGGAGTAGGTGAAGTGGTTGACAAGTTGAGGAAGTATAAGACTATTCCAAGACCTCCTCCCCCTTTCCCTCAAAGAATCAAGAAAAAGGAGGACGAAAGCAAACTCAAGCACTTCCTATCAATGCTCAAGCAATTATCAATAAACGTCTCTTTGATTGAAGCCTTATAGAAGATGTCGAGTTATACAAGATACATAAAAGACTTGGTTATAAAGAAGCACACGGTGAGTCAAGAGCTTTCTGGAGAACTTCAACATTGTAGTGTTATCACTACCAAGTCATTGGTTCAAAAGTATGAAGACCCAGGTGCTTTCACTATACCATGCACTATCAAAGAGGTGGAATTTGCTAAAGCACTTTATGATTTGGGTGCTAGTATCAACTTAATACCACTAACAATCTTCAAGAAACTCGTCTAGGGAACTCCTACTCCCATAAAGATGTGGTTATTAATGGCAGACAGAACAGTCAAGAAACCTGTGGGAGCACTTTATGATGTTCTGGTAAAGGTAGAAAAATTTATATTTCCTATAAAATTTATTATAATTGATAGTGAATTTGATTTTCCAGTTCCTATTATTTTAGGAGGCTTTTCTTAGTTACTGGTCACACTCTGGTTGGCATGGAGAAAGGGTTGCTCACATTCAGAATTGGTGTAGAAGAGGTCGTGTTCAATGTTTGCCAACAAGCAAGGAAAGACTGTGATTGGAGGGTGGTTTCAGCTATATAGACTGTTGATGATGATGAGTCAGAGGTATCACTTGAGCTACGATTAGGTGTTGACACTTTGGAGGCAGTTTTAATGAACTTTGATGGTGACGACATCCCAAATTATGAGGACATAGGAAATGCTCTAGGGTGGTCATTCGGCCTTAGACGCCTAAAGAAGTTGGATCCAGATTTGCAGAATTGGGAAACGCTACCCACAAAGCCCTCTATAGAAGTGCCATCGGCGTTAGAGTTTAAAGCACTTCCATCACACTTAAAGTATTCATTCTTAAGAAAGAACAATACTTTACCGGTCATCATAGCTACAGATATGAGTGATAAGCAAGCAGACGCCCTTGTAATAGTACTCAGGCAATTTAAAAGGGCTATTGGATGGACTATCACAGATATTATTAGCATCCCTCTCGGGATATGCACTCAGAAGATTCAGTTAATCAAAGACTATAAGTCAAGCATCGAACATCAAAGGTGTCTGAATTCTGCCATGGAAGAGGTAGTTTGTAAGAAAATCATCAAGTGGTGAGATGCTGGAGTAATTTACCCAATTGCCGACAGTGAATGGGTGAATCCATACAGTGTGTTCCAAAGAAATGGGGTATCACCGTAGTGCCTAATGCCGAAATTGAATTGATTCCTATGAGGCTAGTCACCGGATGAAGATGTGTATGGACTACACAAAGCTCAATGCCTCAATTGAGAAGGATCATTTTCCAATGTCATTCATAGATCAGATGCTCGATAGACTTGCAGAAAAAGGGTGGTACTGTTTCCTTGATGGGTGTTCTGGCTATAATCAAATCATCATTGCCCTAGAGGATTAGGTGAAAACCATTTTTACATGTCCCTATGGCACCTTCACATATAAGAGGATGACATTTGGGTTGTGTAATGCTCCAGCAACTTTCCAAAGGTGCATGATGCCCATTTTCTCGGATATGGTGGAGAGCACTATTGACGTCTTCATGGATGATTTCAGCGTGGTTGGACACTCATTTAAGGATTGCTTGGGACACTTGCATGATATTTTACAAAGATGTGTGTAGAAAGTCATTTGGTGCTAAACTGGGAAAAATGTCATTTCATGGTTAAGGAGGGTATTGTATTGGGCCATAGAATATCTAGTAAAGTCATTGAAGTCAACAGGGCTAAGGTTGAAGTAATTGAGAAGCTTCTACCACCCATCTCAGTCAAAGGTTTTAGAAGTCTCTTGGGGTATGCTAGATTCTATAGAAAGTTCATAAAGGACTTATCAAAAATTTCACACCCATTGTGCAAATTGTTGGAGAAAGATGCTAAGTTCGTGTTTGACGATGCATGCATGCAAGCCTTTGAAAAGTTGAAAAAGAGATTGATCTCAGCAATGACTATTGTAGCTCCTGATTTATCCAAGACGTTTGAAATCATGTGCAAGTGGGGTTGCTCTAGGAGTGGTATTGGCACAACGCAAGAAGAAAGTCTTATATCCCATATATTACGCCAGCAATGCACTGAACACAACTCAAAAGAATTACACGATCGCAAAGCAAGAGTTGTTTGCATTGGTCTCTGCATTCAAAAAGTTTTGTTCATATTAATTGCGAACCAAACATATCGGCACACAGATCATTCTGCACTAGAAGTATTTAATGGCCAAAAAGGATGCGAAGCCAAGGTTGATAAGGTGGGTACTTCTTTTGCAAAAGTTCAACTTCGATGTTACTGACAGAAAAAAGGTCAGAAGATAATCTATCCAGATTAGAAAATGGGTCAATAATGCTATTTAATGATGATTTGGAGATAAATGACTATTTTTCTAATGAAAGAGTGTTCGCAGCATCATGACCTTATATTTGGTTTGCAGATTTTGCAAATTATCTAGTGAGTCACATTGTACCTCCTAACTTAAACACGCATCAAACACAAATATTTATACATGATGCGAGGAAGTTCTTTTGGAATGACCCATATTTATTCTGTATAGGTGCTAACGGGATTATCCGTCACTGTGTTCCTGAGGTGGAAATGATGAGCACACTTGAAGCATGCCACTCCTCTCTAATGGGTGTGCATCATAGTGGGATTCGAACAGTCTACAAAATTTTGCAAAGTGGGTATTGTTGACCCACAATCCACCAAGACACTCATGACTATGTCACATCTTATGACAGATGCCATAGAGAAGGTGGAGTCACATGCAAACATGAGCTCCCTCTAAACCCTATTTTGGTGATTGAGTCGTTTGATGTATGGGGAATAGGTTTCATGGGACCATTTATTAGCTCGCATGGGAAAAAGTATATCTTGGTTGTTGCAGATTGTGTCTCCAAGTGGGTGGAGTTGTGGCTCTACCTAACAATGAAGGTAAAAGTGTCACAGCATTGTTCAAAAGAAACATTTTCTCTAGATTTGGTACTCCTTGAGCTATCATCAGTGATGGAGGATCTCACTTTTGCAACAGACTCTTTAAAGCTCTTCTCGAAAAGTATGGGGTGAAACATAGGGTGACGACACCTTATCATCCTCAAACGAGTAGGCTGATGGAGGTGTTTAACAGGGAAATCAAGCAGATTTTATCCAATATAGTAATTCAAATAGGACAGATTGGTCAAGAAAGCTTGATGATGCACTATTGGCACCGGACTGCATTTAAGACTCCTATTAGAATGTCCCCCGACTAACTTGTCTTTGGTAAAGCATGTCATTTTCCGGTAGAGCTTGAACATAAAGCAATGTGGGCATTAAAGAAGTTGAATCTTGATTGGTATGATGTTGCACAACCTAGGTTGAGTCAACTTAATGAGCTTGATGAATTTTGATTAAAGGCATATGAGAGCTCGACATTGTACAAACAAAGGATGAAATTTCAACATGACCGTCGCATAGAGAACCGTCAGTTTGTACCAGGGGACTTGGTGTTTCTCTATAAATAAAGATAGAGGTTATTCCCTAGAAAGCTTAAATCTAACTGGATGGGGCCCTTTCGAGTAACACGTGTCTTTAGTCATGGGGCCATTGAGCTGGAGAGACGATATAGAGCAACTTTCAAAGTCAATGGTCGAAGATTCAAACTTTACATGGGAGACACGAAGGAGATCAAGACAGTAGAAGAATAATATCTTGAAGAGTTATGAGGAATTAAACCTTCTAAGTCATGCCGCGACATTAAATCAGGCACTACTTTGGAGGCAACCCAGGAGATTTTGATGTTTTGCTTGTTTTTAAGTTCATTTTCATTTTCTAGATTCATAGGTAGCATTTGATTGTGTGTTAATTGTTATTTTCTGACACTGGATTTATTGCATTTTGGTATAATGGTGTGTTTTGAGAAGATTATGCAGGTGTTGAACAAAATGGAAAATATTGCAAAGATTTGCAGCTGAAGCAGTCTCTATCACTAGGACTACAAGTCTATTGCACATTACGACTCGTAGTTCTGTCTCGTAGAGGCTAACAGTGACCAGGTGAAGTTGGCACTCCAGCTACGAGCTAATTTACAACTCGTAGTGCAAACTACGAGTCGTAAATAGGGTTCATAGTGACCAGGTATGTTTTTGAAATTTTTCTAAGTGTTAAATGGTCTATGAGACCAAGACCTACGAGTCGTAGCCCGAGCTACGACTCATAGTTGGGGTTTCGTAGACCCAACCTAGATTATTTTTAACTGCGACCCAGTAATGTATATAGGGGTCAAAATTACTTTGACCCCAAATTTTAACCCAAATTACTCCTTAATTACCCCTAATCCTTCCCCCCAATCTTTCCCGATCAATTTTCTGACATTTTCAATCACATTTTGTGTGAGTTTTTCGATGTCTAGGGCTATGGATTCTATCTTCTCATTTTGCTCGCTTTAGTTCACCCACAAACACTATGTTCCTTGGTCTATTTTATTCTCAAAATTTACTTCACTTTGGATGGCTTAAATGAGTATGGAGATTGAAGTTTGCACCAAAACATATCATTCTTGTGTATGAGGACATTGAGAAGGAACTTGGGTTGTTTTGATCAAAATGAATTGTGCTTACCCTTAGTTAAAGGATTTTCCTATGTTGTTATAATTGGATGATCATGCTATATTGGTTGTTATTAATCGAATGAATAGTATTGAATTATTAACGTTCACTGATTTGCAAGATCATTATAACATGGTAATATGTGGATAGTGTTGATGTGATTAGAATCGTGGCCTAATAACTTTGTAATGTACTTGATTGAATCATTTCCTCAAATTTCTCTGAGTATGAGTAAATGATCTTATTTTGTGTTATTTGAGAATGGTTATATTAGTAAATGTACGAATAAGTTGGGGGAAGGGTGGGGGAATGGACTTGAAAGTGTATAGATTACTATATCCTTATTGTTGGGGTAGGTTTTTATTGTGATACCATGTTAAGGGTTCAGGTTGTCTTGTGCCTAGAACGTAAATGCTATCATGATCTTGCTTCGATGCTACTTGATTAGTGTTTATATTGTTCATAAGGTCAGTGTGCTGAGTTAGGGGATTCCAGGTACCTGTTACTTCCTGCTACGGGAGTCTTCTACCACTCATAGATGGGTCTACAAGTCGTAGTTGCCTCTCGTAGGAAGTAATGATGGCCTAAAATTCCCAAGAACTCATCATATGAAACCCACCTACGAGTAGTAGAACTCTCTACTAATCGTAGGTTGGGTTTCGTGGACTTGTTCCTGTTTTAATTTTGGTCCCTAGAACCTAGTACGAGACTGGTCTATGACTTGTAGCCAAGGCTACGAGTCAGAATTATGTCTCGTATCTGGTTACAACATTTGATATCTTTCGCATCTTTGAATTACGAGGTCATATTATGACTCGTAGTCCTAACTACAAGTTGTACCTTACTCTCGTATCTGCTATCTGTAACTGATTCATATATATTTTTTCTTTTATTTTTCTTGATTATTTGCTTTTCTTCTGTTGTTTGTTTGGGTTTAATTATATTTTGCTTATAATTGTGTTCAGGTAGCAGGCCCCTAAGAGTAGACATGCAGCAATGAAAGCCCTTAAGATGAGACTTGTTGACAAGCCTTCTAAAGTTAAGCAATCTGGTGATAATCAAGCCCAACTGAGTAGGTCCATTGAGGTTCCGGAGGTTGAGGTGCCTCAGACGAGGGCAGTTGTTGCATGAGCTACTCAGACTCAAGTTTGAGAAGATAGTCTCCCCCCCCCTATTCTGATGGGAAGGGTAATGTAGATGAGTTTGAGCAGAGAACAGCACTGAGGACTCCTTTAGATATGGAGCCTAGTTCCAAAGAGGCCTCCTAGATCAAAGAAGATGCTCAATCCTTGGTTGCTCCATCTATATCTTCCATACAGAATCCTGTGACTCATCGATGGGGTGTCGAGGGCATGGAGGCCATCTATAATGATAGATTACAACCAAATGGACAAGGGAAGATCGTATGGTTGTTTTACGAGAAGCCCCGGTTGATTAATATAGGATTGAGCCATTGCCCCAGAGTTGAGAAGGCTATGATATGACATGGCTTTGGATGGTTGACTGCGAAGATGGATCATTACTCTCTTGCCATGGTGCAGGAATTTTACACAGCCTATGCAGCCACTATACTTTTGGATCTTCCCAAGGGGAAGAAACCTCTCAAGCAGCCTAGATTACGAGAGGTGTTGGTGAGAGGCCCGGGGGTCGATATATCGGAAGAGATGATTCTTCGTGTACAGTTTGGTCCTACGTACCAAGCACCACATTCTACAGTTGAGTTTGATCATCGATTGAGATAGATTAGGCAAGCTATGATTTCCAAAGATACGATACAGTAGACAGAGTTACTGAGATGGGTTTCTAGCCACATTGCCAAGTGTGATCCAGAGCCTACATGGATCACGATGCATTCAGATCCTATTAAGTCTTCACTCTCCTTCCCCACCAAGTTTTGGTGGACCAATGTCAGGTATCGCATTTGACCGACTTTCATGGATAATGTGCTTACGTCGAAGCAAGAAATTTTGGTAGCCAGCATCTTAGCTGGCTATGATATTGATTGGGCGTGACTCATAGCTGAGTAGATACATGAGTCGGTGCTCAGAAGGACCACATGCATGTCATTCCCTATTCTGATCTATAGACCTTGCCTAGCAGCAAAGGTGGAGATAGCACTTTAAATCAATCCTTTAGTTGCGGCCCTACACACTACAGATTCCAGCCTGATAAAGGCTGATAAGAACCCCATGGTACTTCAGCGGGCACAAACTCCTCCCATGCTCGAGCCGTTCATGCTAGAGCCAAAGGTTGAGGGTTCAACGACGATCGCCACTACTACTCCAGCTACTACTTTTGAGGAGGCACCATAGCAGCCTAAAGCAGTCGACATTAAGAGAGGTCTAACTCCAGCTGCACCTGCACCAGAGGCTTCCACATCACAGATTCCTTCCCGCGCATACCTATTATGTCTGCGATTGCTTTTCATGCCATGCCACAGAGGTTATCACGTGTTGAGGCTTAGTTATCTTATCTTATGCTACAGATTAGGTTGTGGGTCCGATAGACCATTGAGGAATCGGAGGCTCGATGCAAGGCATTCACCACTTCTACAGTTGATTGGCGTATTACTATGGTAAATGCCCCCTTTGGCGCCTTTAAGGAGCGAGTACAGAAGAGACTAATCAAGGCCTGGCCAGCAGACTTATTAGCCTTTCGTGAGGAGTTTGAAGAAGTTTAAGGCTAACTTGACTTTATCATTAGCGGCCCCGATTACAGTTCCCGAGCCTACACCTTCAAATGAGCCGTTATTTGATCTATTGGATTTAGAGGATCTCCCACCACCTGCTCCTGAAAAGAGACCTGTTGTTGAGGATGAGGATATAGAGGAGCATCAAGTGTGTCAGAAGACCTCTGAGTTTGATGAGAAAGCAGATGAGGATGTGATAAGGCAAGTCTTGAGGGAATCGAGAGAAGAAGAAGAGCGGAGACAAAAACAGGAGAAAGATAGATTGTTAGGTATTGGATCATCTAGTGTGGCTACGATGCTGAAGAGAGATGATCAGAGATAGCCAAAGACTGGTGCTTAGGCACCACGATATGTTTGTTTTTGACCTCTTGTGCTTATTTTGATTTTGTATTGTACATTGAGGATAAAGTACATTCTTTTTTGTGGGCTATGGGTGACTATGGACCAGGGTAAAGTTTGAGTAGCTTTCAGTCCATAGCTACCCCAAATTCTTATCCCGAGGTTTTCTTTCCTATGTTCTTTTTCCTCATGGATATTTTACTTTATGTTGAACCAGCATGTTTAAGAGTTTTAGATAATATTTGTAGTATATAGTTGTTAAACTTATGGCATGTCTCTTGTTTTGATGATATATGAAATATTTTGAAAAATTGGTACCTATCAAAATTTTGTTGATTAGTAGTTATGTTGCAATCAAGAATGTTTGATTGATTTGGCAATGTTTGGTCTGATTAAGTGAAGGCAAGTTGATACTTGAAGCATGATCTTTGAGTCTTTGTTTGCTATATATGCAATGCCATGTGCCTGCGAGCTAATTTGTTATATTTGTTTGTGGTGTACTGTACTGATTTAGAACTTTCCCTGTTACTTTAAGTTGGACCAAAGATTATATGGATTAGGAAGGGATCATAGGCCATTATTCTTTGATTTAGTCCACTTGTGCCTAAATGACCAACCAAATGAAATAGTTTATCCCTTATTCCAAATATTTGAGCCTTACATGTACCTTTTTCTTTCATAACACCTAATTAGCCTAACCTTATCTAGTGAAATACCTTGATATTGGCTTTGGTCTATACTTGAGCATTGTGAACCTTGACTTAGGCAAAAGGTCTAAGTTGAGGGTGGCCTATGTTGTGGTATAATCGCAAAAATGAGGTGGTGAATTAGGAATAAAAGAAAGAGTAAAAAGTCATGTATCGAGTAAACGAAAAAGAAAAAAGATGCCTTAGACTGCGCTGAAAGAGCAAAATGAGTTTGAAAATAAGGCGCAAGATGGAAAATGAAGAGAAAATACATGGAAAAGCTTGAAAATGAAGAAAATGGAGAATAAGTTGAGAATGATTGAGTTGGTGAGGTGAGGTATTGAAAAGCGTGGTTCAAGGTTGGACCTTAGTCACTAAATATCCAAAATGCCATATCAAAGCCTCATGAGCCTATGTTACAAATTATTAAGTTCTAAAGTGATCCTAACTCAATTAATCAACAGTCTGGGTTATGAGTATATGGGCAACCCTATTTTTTTCTAAGATAAAACAAAAGATTTGGTCATCATGCGTGAATCTCATTTGTAAGAGTGAGTATGCTTGGACAGTCCCATGATCAACTTTTGAAAGCATTATTGAGTATAAAAAGGGACTTCTTTTCTGCTAGGGCATTTGCATTACATGGTTAGAATTTGACTTGTTCAGTAAGTGTAAATTGTTGATGCCCTTAACTTGTCATAGTTAGATTTTCAAATGTATCGATATGTTGTGGTTTGCTTATTAGCTACATGATCTTGTTTTGGAAAAGCTACTATGGGTACCTGAGTTGGATTTGGGTATGGTATATGTGATTGGATTAGCTGCTATGTAGTGTTTTATTATCTTTATAGATTTAGTCGCCACTTGAGGACAAGCAACAATTCTAAGTTGAAGGTGTTGATTTGCTGTAAAAACACAACACATTTGATGCCTAAAACCTAGGGTTTTATGTGTTCTTAATGCGACTTTTATGGCTTTTATGTGTTTTCTTATTTATTTTTGCAAGAAATACAGGTTGGCTCAATTTTGGAAAAAGTTGCAATTTTGCTGATTTTCAGGACTTACAGGCCCCATTACGAGTCATAGCCTAACCTACAAGTCATAGAGGCAGTCTCGTATCAACTCACAGTGTTGAAAAGCAAAGTTTAAAAATGTGGAGTTCAGCCCTAAGAGCCCCACATACTAGTCGTAGTCCCTTCTACGACTCGTAAAGGGTGGCCTCGCAGCAAATTACAATGTTGATCAAGACTAGACCAAGAATTGCAATGTGGACTATGATAAGGTACTACGAGTCATGAACCAAACTATGACTCATAGAGGTGTATCATAGTAGTGAAATTCAAAATGTTAAGTGCTGACTTCGAAAGCCCGACTACGACTCGTAGTGGTATATCGTAGCAGTGAAGTTCAAAATGCAAAGTGCTGACCAAAAAAGCCCTATGAGTCTGCGAGCTATAGTAGAGCCGACCAGATTTTCTATTTAATTTAGGGACTCATTTGTAAATACTATAAATAGTATATTTTAGGGTTTTAGCACAAGTTTTGCATAGGCTATATAGTTTTTTAGTTTTGTAGAGAGTTTTTAGGTGAGAATGGAGAGTAGATTTGAAGGGTTTTCTTTGGAGACTCAAATTTGGAGATTAGATTCACTTGTGGATTAACTTCATCATTCAAGCTTGTGTTTCTACATAAAAAAAAGGTGGTTTTATTGTTCTTCATTCTTCTTGGGTAAGCATTCAATTATGTTTTCTATATTCATTATCTATTTTCTTGCCCAAGTCATGAGTAGCTAAACCCACAACTTGGGGTTGTGGGAACCATGAGTAGCTAACTTAGAAAACTTGAATTATTGAACTTCTTGGGTTGGGTATTTGCATGTATTATCCATTTTCCTTCATTGTGCATGTTGTTCAATAGTGGCCAACATTGAACCCCTCCTAGTGTCATGATCCTGGCCTAGGTAGTCATAAATAGGAAAAGGGAATGAGTAACAGAATTCGATTGATGTGTTCGTATCTAATCAACCAAACCCAGCCAAGGAGTGGTTGATGGGACAGTAGGTAATGGTTAGTTTGGCACACTATAGTAGCCGGCCAAGCACCATAGTGAAATTCGACCTTCACCTTCAGAAGAGGGCTGGAAGAACCTAAATTAACGTCCTTCATGCAATGTCCCAATTGAGGTTGTGTTATCCAGGGTGTTTAAGTTAGTGAATCATGGGGAACATAATTTCCGAAGTTTCTCTCCAATTTGTTTGTCTCTTTGTTTTATTAGTTTAGTTTAATTTTCTATCAATCATTGCAAAAACTTCTACCTTGAGAATTGAGTTATTTGATATATGAATTGATTGTTGGTGAATTAAAGTGCCAAAGCCCTGTATTCCCTTGGGATTTGACCCTAACCTTGGTTAGGTTTTTTTACAATTGATGATCGTTTTGACCTTGAAATGGAGGCGCATCTTGAGCATTCAGCAATAATACACTGATGTCAGACCGTGCAGTACTGGTTGCCAATATCTTGGCTAGCTATGAGATAGACTGGGCCCTCCTAATTGCAGAGCAGATAAATGATGCTGCCCTGAAGAGGTGAACCTCCATCCCCTTCCCATGCCTGATATATAGACTCTACATAGAGTCGAGGTAGAGATACTACTCCATTTGGACTCTCTGATCGAGGTTCAATAGATGCTTGATGCCAGCCTCATAAAGGCTAATGTGAACCTGGTGGCCCTCCAGCAAGCACCAAGCCCCCTTGCTCAGATACCAGAGATGTTCCTGCAGTGCTACTGCTTCAGCCTCCATCTACTACCACCATTGTTATTCCCACTACTAAGGGGCCCCCTACAGATAAAGACTGATGTAGAGGAAGGACCCACTACTACTACTACCACCCCAGAGGCCACATCCATACTGAAAGCACCCGCTGGCATGGTTTATTGTTAGCAACATCTATTTAGGCCATGGTGCAATGGCAGGCCCGCACTGAGTCCCAGCTAACTCAGTTACTACAAAAGATTGGACCCTAGGTCCCCCGGCCATTTCAGAGCCTGAGGCTCGTATGAAGGCATTTGCGAAGGGTGCTATTCAGGAGAGACTCACACCTGTTGACAGCCGCATTGATGCATTTGAGTGGCGAGTACAGCAGAGCCTCAGCTCAGCATAGCCTGTACACATGACGGCCATTCAGACAGAGATCTAGCAGCTCCTGGCTGAGATGGCAGCAGCACTAGTTGTGTTCCCAACCAACTGATCCCGTAAAGGAAGTGGTAGATTTATTTGCGCCTAATAAGGCACCACTCCCTTTCCTTAGGAAGAGGCCCCACATTGATGATCCTGATACAGTGAGACTAGAGGCGAGGTTGATAAGGGAACAGTAGTTTGAGCTTGCCAGGGTATTCTCGATGTATGATAAGACGATACGGAAAGGTCGTAAGCTAGAGAGAGTGAGAGGTTCGGACATGATCCTACCACTGAGTAGACCACCAGGCATATTGAAGGTGGCCAAACTCAGCAAGAGATCGGCGCTTAGGCGCCGAGGTATGTTTTTTGACCCCTGTGCTTTATTATTATATTTTGTGCATTGAGGACAATGCAAAGTTCTTCGATGGGGTGTGGGTAGCTATAGGCCTCAGTGAAGTCTGAGTAACCCTGGCCTATAACTATCCTAAATTTTGAATCCAAGGGATTTTTCATGCCTGTGTTCTTTCTCCCCAAGAATATTTACTTTTTGTTGAATTGACATGTTTAGAATATGTAGGTAGTATCAGTAGTATGTAGTACTGATGTCTATGATATATGTTTGTTTTTATGTGAAAAATGATACCCACCAGAATTTTGGTAGTTTATCTTGATAGCAACCATGCATATTTGACTGTTTGATAGTGTTTATTCTAATAAGTGAGGTTAAATTATGATGGAAAGCATGATCTGAGAGTCTATGTTGATAGTGTAATTAGTTTCATGCATTTGTGAGCTTTCTTTACTAGATTCTTATATTGTGTTTCAATCAGAACTTGCCCTGTTACTCTGACTTTGACTGTAGGTTAGTTGGTTAGGAGAGGATCATAGTCATTGTTCATAATAGTCCACTTAGCCTAAAAAACTAATCAAATGTGTAAAGTATCCCTTAATCTTAATATTTGAGGCTTATATATACATTTTCTTTGTAAAAACCTAAGTTATCTAGCCTTACTAAATGTAAAACCCTGAAATTCACCCTGGCCCTTCCTTGAACATTGTGCACCTTTACTAAGGCAAAAAACTTAAGTTGAGGGTGGCTACCAAAAGTCATCCTGGTTCATAGGTTGGATATTGTGCACTTCGACTCAGGCCAAAAGCCTAAGTTGAAGGTGGTTGGTGTAAGGATGATCACATAAA
Organism: Solanum ossicruentum; assembly: GCA_025774065.1. Classification (NCBI taxonomy): domain Eukaryota; kingdom Viridiplantae; phylum Streptophyta; class Magnoliopsida; order Solanales; family Solanaceae; genus Solanum; species Solanum ossicruentum. The sequence goes on from JAOTQR010090747.1 coordinate 25,533, forward strand.
AAGGGGTGGAAGCTATTGATACATGGAAAAAGGAATAAAAATGTACTCTGGGTGTAAGAAAAATGAGTAAATTCCTAATCAATGATCTAAAAAGGAAAAAAATGATGTGAAAACAAAAGGCAAAGAGCTAAAAATAAGAGTAAAGCACACAGAAAAACTTGAAATAGGAGAAAGGGAGAATGAGTTGAAAATGGCAGTGTTCGTAGGGGAAAAGTGTAGAAAATACAGTGTCAAGAAGGGCCTTTAGTCAATATGTTCCCAAAACATCATATCAAAGCCCCTTGAACCTATATTACAAGCCAATAAAGTCCTATAGTGATTCTAGTCTAAGTAATCGAAGGTTATAGTCGTGAGTATAAGGGAAAACATATGGTATTGAGCATAGTATTTCAATATCTTTTGTGAGAGTGAGTGATTTTGTGTAGTCCCAAGCATTGAACCTGAAAATATCATCATGGGTGGGATATGACACTTCTTTCTGTGAATGCATTTGTATTTCATTGTTAATATTATACTAACTCAGAGATTGTAACTTATTTGTGGTTACTTTGCTTGTCATAATTACACTGTCACATGTATTGATCTACATTTGTTTGCTTGATATCTATCTAAGATGCTTTTATAAGTGGTGTGGGTATATATGCTTGAGTTTGAGATGATGTGTGTCATTAGATTGAGGTCTATGTGTTACTGTACTACTTATGCAGGTTGAGTCCATTACTTAAGATAAGCAACAATTTTATGTTGAAGGTGTTAATGTGCTATCAAAATACAATACTTTTGATGCTTAAAACTTGGAATTTTGTGTGTTCTCAAAGTGATGTTAGTAGATTTGATGTGTTTACAAAGTTAGGCATGATTTTGGGCTAAGTGTACAGAAGTTGAAGTTTTGTTGTTCTATGATACCCTTTACGGGCCGTGGAAGTTTCTATGGTCTATAGAGCTAGTTTTGTTGCAAAATTCAGTGAAGGGATAGTTTTCTGAAATTAAATCCATGAACATGCAAACAAATGTGTATGTTTGTTAAACATGTAGATAAGCCATAAAACTAAGTACGAGTCATAGATATGGCTTCGTACTCTGAAGATCATAAAGTTGGGAATTGCTAAAAAGTCATTAGACGAAATCCTATATGGGTCATGAGTTTGATTAAGACCCATAGAAAGGTCTCATAAAAGTCAAATTCAGAATTGAAGATGAAGTCCACGAAGATCCAACTATGTGTCGTAGAACTTTATACGGCCTGTAGAGATGCTCGTAGTGCTTGTCGAACCCAGTTCTCTTATTTTGATTTGATTTTGTATTTTAAACACTATAATAGATTTTTTTTAAGGTTATATTAATGAGAGCTTCATGAGAGAACCAGTAGACAATAGTGAGGAACATTGAGAAACACTTGGAAATAATATTTTGTGATCTTAATTCATACTTTGTGATTTTCATTGAATAGCTTGGATTTCTTGTTCTTATTTTAATCTTTGTAAGTGCTTAATTGTGCTATTTTATATCATGATTCTTGCATTTACAATGACTATGAGTATCTAAATTCACACCTAGGGTTATGGGAACCATGAAGAACTAACAAGGTAAAATCGGATAATTCATAATTCTTGAAAAGTGTGCATGCATGTATTAATTAATTCTCTTCACTTCGATTATTTTTAATAGCGGCCAATGTTAAAACTCACCTAGTATTACTGACTGAATCAAGGCAGTAATGAAGAGGAAAAAAGATTAATTAACAGAAGTCGATTGATGTTTCTCGTCTAATCAATCAAACTGGATCAAGGGGAGGTTGTACTAGAAAAATAGGTAAGGGTTAGTAATATCACACTACGGGGATGGATCAAATCACGTAATGAGATTTCTCTCTCGGTTGGATCAAAGGGTTTGGTAAACTTAACTTATCTTTCTGCATGTTATACACTAGAAAAGAATATGATTATCTGGTAACACTAAGTTAGGGAATCATGGAGAACCTAATACCCTAGTTACTCTTCGTACAAGTTTCACACACCTGTCTTACTTTAGGATTTTTTTCTACAATTTTACAAAACCTCCCCCCTTCGGAAGATAAGTAGGTTAATCAACTCGAATTGCTTGAAATTACTCTAAGTCTACAATATTCCCTATGGGTTCGACCCTAACCTTGGGTAGGTTATGATCCTAACCATGTTTAGGTTATTACACTAACCATGTTTAGGTTATGACACTAACCTTGGTTAGGCTATATATCTTGACAATGACCATTTTAACTTTTGAAAATGAGGTGTAGCTTGGGTAACATCAAGGTCCTAGACCCAAAATATCAATAGGTGCTCAAACCTCAAAATTGACATCTGTAACTCGGCATCCTAGTCGTGGCCACTGGAGACTTAGACCACAGGGCACGTCACTCGGGTCTCAGACACTCGAACGTGGCAATCGAAGCTTGGAGCACAGGGAGTGTCATCCAGGAATAGAGGTATAGAAATAGTCATCCACTCATTAGTTTATTTGGAGATCCAGCAACATCGTATCTCAAGGTAAAAATAACACAGCCAACCAAGCGTAACTATCACTTCTCTCAGACTATAGCAGGCAATCCCAGTATCAGGTAAGGATAACAAGTGCACAAAGACTAACAACTGTATATAGAAGTATATATCTCACAGATTAATGTAGGGTCATGCCTACCTGAGGCCAAACACCCCACAATCTAGACAATCACAAATACTTAGAGTAAATATGGACAATCACAGGTATATCATAAGTATCCAGAAAAACCAAGCCCAGCATAGTTATATCTACACCAAATCAGTCCACAGCATGGTTATATCGTAGGTATCCAAAATAAGTCAGCCCATCAAAATCATATTTATACCAGAGTCAGTCCACAATATAGCGTATAACCAACAAACACCTCACAACTAGCATTCTCAATAACATCAAGCTACACATTCATACAAATATGAGTTAAGCCAGAAGACATACCTATCATAGGGCATTAGCCCATATCCAGCCTTTATCGGGCCTTTAGTAGTTCAACAGTGTCAAAACTCAACTAATATAGTGATTACAGCTAGTACAGTCATCAATACAACGATTACCGTCTCACATCACGACATATATTTAATACAGCCAACCATATATAACACATACTCAGCCTCCCAGCTTCTCAACTACTATATAGCATCAACACCAGACCACTCACATAGGTAAACAAGGGTCAAGATAGGTATTCATGCCAACCACGTGGCGTAAGTTACATTTAACCCCCAATAAGTCAACTTACAGCTTAGCAATGCTAACAACCAGCTAATATAACATATATAACTATTATAAAGCCCAGACAGTGATCACAATCTCCAGCGATCAAGTATTACTTTTGACAAAATTTAATCAGAATATATAAATTATGGATAATCAGAATCACGATGACATAATATAGGTTTCTATGTCAGAGATCCCAACAAGTCAACCCAAAATTCAAACAGACAAATATATGTACAATATATATATATTAACAAAATTTAATCAGAATATATAAATTATGGATAATCAGAATCACAATGACATAATATAGATTTCTATGTCAGAGATCCCAACAAGTCAACCTAATATTCAAACAGACAAATATATGTACACAAGTAGCATCACTGCTTATATATATATATATATATATATATATATATATATATACACACACACACATTTTACTCAGGGACCTATAACAACAAATAGGCTCTCACTATACATTTCAACTCCGTCTAGAGGTAAGAAAAGCCTAGCCTACTTGGAAGGCGGTCTCTCACTCTCCCGATCAGCCCCTAAACTTTCTATTTCCTTGTCATCTCTAACACTGCTTAGTTGTCAAGACATAAGTCACAAGATCATTACAATTGATTTGGCTTGTAAAATCTCAGGAAACGAGAGAAATTACATAATACACACACACACACACACACACACACACACACACACACACACATTTTACTCAGGGACCTATAACAACAAATAGGCTCTCACTACACATTTCAACTCAGTCTAGATGTAAGAAAAGCCTTGGCTACTTGGAAGGCGGTCTCTCACTCTCCCGATCAGCCCACTTGAACTTTTTATTTCCTTGTCATCTCTAACACTGCTTAGCTATCAATACATAAGTCACAAGATCACTACAATTTATTTGGCTTGTAAAATCTCAGGAAACGAGTGAAATTATATAAAATTACGACTAAAATAAGGAAAAATGAGCCCCACGCTTGAAATATTCAACCATACCTTGTAAAATTATTTGTACATCACTCTGAGTCTATAGCCAGAAATTGGGTGCAAAACAGATCCTAGAAGACAGAGAATTGGCTCAAAAATGAAGTTGCATTTCTTATCAAAAAACATTTCTTACATAACTTCTTGGTCAAATTCCAAAAATAGAAAAATTATCAAGATCCAATCATACCACAACTTTCTTCTCAAAAAAATAGACATAAATTTTACTTAATTCCGTTGAGAAATGACCGGGATATCGCAAGGTAAAGTTTTCACTCATTTTGATATACAACCAGTGAAAACAGAGATTTTTACCACATGCCAAAATTGAAATCCAACACTTCCACTGCATTTCTCGCAAAAATCCATGCAACATAACATTTTGAATGCTCAAATCGAATAAAAAATGACATCAAAAAATCATGTAGAGTGGAGAGGAAAGTATATATAAATTCTCTAGAAAACAACCCTTTTATATGTATATCCATGATGTGACACGGCATTGCCACGTGACAGCATTACAACAGGCCATGTCATCCCTCTTTTTAGCAATCTTTCAACCCCTTTTTTGTTATTTCGGACATGTTTCTAACTTTGATTTTTGCGAATAAACTATGTAATCATATGGATTTTGATGTTCCAGATTCAACGGTACAATCGAAATTTTAATGGAGCTTCTACATGTGATATAGGCCCCACTTTCTTCTATGCAACTTTTAACGAAAAGTCCCCGGGGTCAAATCGCATTTGGAAGTCCCCGGTATCAAACTAAGGGTTGTACTAGACCAAACTTGATGTCCCGGAGTTAACTACACTATCAAAATTCTTATCCGGGGCACATTTTCTGAGGGCATTGACTGGGTCAAATATTAACCGGTTCCAATAGCTAACTTTGCAAACCATGATATAATTGCACCAGACATGCACCTAGCCTAATTCAACCATTTCAAAGCAAATGAAATCATCATAATTCTGCTCTGCGGCCGTTTACGAGGACTTTACCCTAAAACTCATTTTATAGGTATAACTTTCAAGTTAACTCAAACACATATAAATCCCAAGTAACCCAACCAATAACTATCCAACAGTCCCAACAAATCACCAACAGCGCAAGGTCACTATCCACATGCTCAAATCAACAAAATAACTACAAAACCATAGAAATGACCCAAAGAGTCATAGTATAAAACCATAGAAATGACCCAAAGAGTCATAGTAAATTATATATACTTGTGTGGTTGTAAATCATTCCAATTCTTTTATTAAAAACCTAATTTGAGGGGGTTGGGGTTCACTAGATGTACATAATTGAAGAGGGGGTTCATTGAGATGTACATAATTGAAGTATTTTTCTTCATTGATTGAGATTTTTTTGTTTTACTATAAGAAATTAATTGCACAAATAGCAATATTAGAAGTAATAAAGCTATAATCAAATTAAAAGATACAAAATTTTAAACTAAAAAGCATAATCAAAGTAAATTTTAAACTAAAAAACATAATCAAAGTGAGTCTTCACTATTCAAAAAAATTATATTAAGTAAATTAAATTAGAATAAAGAAAAATAATTTATTTTTTAAAAAAAGAGAATTGAGATTGAAGTTAAAACGTGGATGATCACGTGCCTACTTAAACTTCCTCTTATGTAATACTCCAGAGAATATTCTCTTGGGAAAGAGCAACTATTATGACATTTTTTGATAAAAATAATTTTTCAATTCCTCGTAAGGGTTGAAAGCACAATTAAAAACTTGTTGAAGATTTGATTGCCATGGCTTAACAAATATTTTTTAAAAAAAGAAACGATTTTATCGTTGATATAAATTTGGAGTTATACCTCAATTGGGAATGCAGTTTTCATGACTTTCCTCCATAATATTACTATAATTCTAGCATAAATAAAATTTAGCTTCAAAATTGGATGAGTGATTGATTATTATTAAAATTAAATAATAACCAAAAGTTTAATACTTTCTTTGTTACTTGTTGGCATGAGCTGTAAATATAGTACTACACATATAAATATACACACACTACTTTATTTCATAATGTACGTAATCAATCACGTGGGAGAAACAATATTTCGTCGTGCGATCTCATGTTGAATTGGAAAAACGAAATCGCCGATTTTAAATTCATCGAATTAATAATTACTTATTGTACAGCTAATTAAATTAAAAACTAAGGCCAAGGAATATTTCCAATTATTATAAAATATTAAATGCCCTTTATGCCAGGAATAGGATAATATATGCTTGCAGGGAAGAAGATATGAAATGATGAAGAGCAACATAAATAAAATATACTAATATAGTACCGGTACTTTATTTATTTATTTATTAACTAATAGAATATAGAATCCAAAGCAAGCAGAATGTTTTTTTAATATAGAATTATTGGCTTCATAAGATATATTTTCATGCTTTCAATTATTTTCCCTATCTTAATAATCCCTATTGAAGGTGTGTCCCAAGGAATATTTGGAATAGACTGCCAAAAACGACATCGAATAAAAGGCAAATGTTCTCCTTTTTCTTTTTCTCTAATATCGAAAAAGAAGAAAGCCATCTACTCACTCACTTAAACATAATAAAATTAGTTCATTAAAATATAACATATCAAAGGCGGGACACCATAATCTTTAATATCAATATGTTTTAAAAAAATGGTAAATAACATAGACATGTCAATTACTTATTACAAAATTTGGGATGAAATTTTCTGAAAACTTAAAAAAAAAAAAAAAAAAAATCCAAAGGAGGAAAAATCGATTTGTCACTACAAAAACATTTGGCTTTTGGAACACGCTAAAGAGGAAATCAAACTCAGGTGAACCCATCAATTGTCTACCTTTGAACCCCCAATCAACCAGAGGAGCCACTTAAAAGAAGTGTTAGTTTTGCTTTAAAAAGTAGAAAAAAAAATCAAAAGTCAAAAATAGATAAATATTTATTTTTCATTTTTCATTTTTAGCTTTTAAGTAATTTTAAAAAAAAAAAAGGCTTATTCAAACACTTCTTAAGTCTTGTTACTAGAAGTGCCAAGACAAATATATACACTGCTAAAATACACACACACACACACACACACTATATATATATATATATATATATATATTCAAGGTTATCAGATGTCCATGACCCTCCTGCCCATAGGGTGGGTTCACCTCTACAC
>JAOTQR010090790.1:0-32925 GCA_025774065.1 Solanum ossicruentum
GCAATAAAATACTTCCCTAACACTCTCAAATATTATATATACTCTCGTATGCTACCTTCTCTCTATTTATTCTCTTGTTCTATTGATATTTTGAATGAGCATTTGAGTTGTTCTTATATAGGGACCATATATGGCTCTTACTGGTCTAAAAGGTTACAACAATTTGAGTGGAATTATAGAGGATTCCACTTTAATGTACCTAACAAGACAAGTGCTATCTGCACTTGAGTAAAAAAATATAGCAAAAGGATTGAGTGCATACAACACTTCAGAAATGCAACTATCATCCGCCATTTTCTTTTTCTTGTTTTTTTTTAAAACTTGCTTACACTATTCCAATTCAAATAGACAAAAAAGAAAACTTCGGGATCGTTACAGTAGCTATGATGTTACAGGTATTAAGTTATGCTATATTTCAAGATGTTTACCTCTTGTGAACCATTCATGTTAAAGTAAGAGTTCATATATAATTATGATGCTCTCATGTTTCAAGTTAGGCTCACTATTAGAGGTCAAGCATATCTAAGAACTACTCATGTCATATTTCTTACAAGTTATTAAAGTTATGATTATTTCAAGTATTTCGTGGGATTAGACATTGCACTGATGGTTTGGATGTCGGTGTGGACTATCTTCAAGGGTCTATACTCCTTTCCTCAAACTATGTGCCAACATAGGATTATATTACCCTTGCTATACTAGTGGATCCATTTAATGCACTTTATCATGAAATCCATCCCGAAATGGGACTAGTTCTTGTAAGGGTGATTAACTTTTCGAAATTGGACGGGCTCTCGTAAAGTAAAGTATGGTTTACCTTTGTAAGTAGACCACCTCTTTACCGATGAGGGGTGATCATCGGGATTTCAAGTTGAAGCTCGCTTGTTCTTACTTTTGTTTGGTTAAGGTCTCTTCCGCACATGTGTATATTCTATGCAAGTTGAACGATTTACAAGCATGTTTTGCTTCAAGCATTGACCATGCATGCCATATTGAGATCTCACTTATCTATTCCTTATTACTATGCATTTTGACTATATTGGCTTATGTCTTGTTGCATTGCATCCTACTTAGTACATTCAAACTTACTAACACATACTCTATGCCTACATGATGTTACCATTTAGGGACCGGAGAACCACTTGATCATCCTCCACGTGGCTAGTACGATCCATTGAAGTGAGCTTTGGAGAGTCAAGTTCGAGGAAACTATATTTATTACTCTTGCTATATTAGACTTCTTCATGCTGAACACTTGTTATTATGAGGGTGATCCTGGAGAGTATCTTGGCCCCCACTCTGTTCCATATTAGAGGTGTTGTTGGAATCTTTGATGAATTTATGCTATGAGCTTGACTCTTGAATGATTTATGATTATCAAAGACTTCCCTTAGTCCCGCTTCCCTTATTTATATTTCTTGTTGTTGTGATTTTGCTTCCACGATAAAGGATGTGTATGCTGAGAGGTTTCTTTGGGGTTACTTCGAGTTCCCCATTCGTCGTGTCACTTCTCGGACCTAGGCTTGAGTCATGACAAACTTGATATCATAGCACTAGGTTGTTAATGGTCCTCAAAATCCAACACACCGAGTCGATTAGAGACTTATTCATGGTTATGAAGCGCGCCACAACTATGAATGAGAGGCTATGAGGCGTTTTAGGAAAATGTTCTTCTTATGATCTATATCATGCTTTAGATATAGGTTTAAGGATTTTCCCCTAACATATTCTCTTTTCTATTCTAGATGATGCTGATTCCAAGAGGAAGACTAAGGAGAGCCCGTATATCTGAGGAGCAATCAGTCCCTCCCACAGCTTAAGCTCCTCAAGGTGGAGGGGTAGGCCAAGATGCATTCTGAGATGCTATTTAAATATTGGCTCATGCTATGACCAATCAAATCAACCAAGGGGTCTAACCCCTCATGCTCCCACTCTGTCTTCTAGAGTTTGGGACTTTATTAGAATGAACCCACCAGAGTTCCATGGATCCAACACGGATAAGGATCCCCAAGAGTTCATAGATAAGGTGTACAAAGTGCTATCTATTTTGGGGGTGAATTCGGAGGAGAAAGCAGAGTTAGTCGCTTACCAACTCAAAGGTGTGGCCCAATTTTTCTTCACCCAGTGGAAATTGGAGAGGAGAGATTATGATGCTATTCCTTGGGAGGAGTTCAAAGATGCAGTTCTCAACTGGCCCTTTCCTATCGAGCTAAGGGAGGCTAAGATAGTAGAGTTTATGAACCTTAAGCAAGGTTCCATGAGTGTGAGAGAGTATGCCCTCAAGTTCAACCAACTCTCCAAACATGCTCCTGTTGAGCCTAGATCAAAGATGAACAAATTTATGTCGGGAGTGTCCGACTTGGTTAATAGGGAGTATCGTACCTCCATGCTAGTAAGTGATATGGATTTATTCCGCCTCATGACATATGCCAAACAACTAGAGGGGGAAAAGCATAGAAAAAGAAGAAGTGATGAGTCCAATAGGTGTTTTTCTGAAGGTGGTTTCCAAGGTTCCAAGATCAAGGCCACAAGTTCCAAGGCCAAGGGTCTTCGAATATTCCTAATAAGAGATTTGCTAATGATAATACAAGATTCTAAGGTGAAAATAGAGGAATGATAAATCACATATGTCCAAGGTGTGAAGAGAATCATAGTGGTCACAAAGTTATTAATTGTGCCCATGCTCAAAACAAAGGTAATAATTGTCGTCCACAAGGCCAAGGTGCAAATGCGAATCAAAGGAGAAAAGGAGGAAAACATGAGCATGCACCAAGGAAAAATAAATTCTATGCTTTTCAAGGGAGACAAGGAGTAAATAAGGTTCCTGATGTCATCACCGGTATGTTAAAAGGTTTTCGATTTTATGTGTATGCATTGATAGACTCGGGTGCCACTCTTTCTTTTATTACTCCTTTTGTTACCAAAAAGCTTCATGTTAGTCCTAAATTATTATGTGAACCTTATGAAGTGTCTACCCCTATTGGTGAGTCCATTGTTGCTAAAGAGTCTATAAAAATTGTCCTGTGTTCATCTTGCATAAAATCTTGCCTTGTGATTTGTTTGAATTTGATGTGGTGGATTTTGATGTCATTCTTGGGATGCATTGGTTGCATACATATTATGCTTCTATTGATTGTAGATGAAATGACCCCAAAAAGAACCCAAAAATGTGCCTCGAAATGCCTGAAATTTTGAATTCCATATATCTCAAAATGCGCGTGCAATTTCAAAAATTCGACTTCATGTTCTTATTCAGGGGGTCAAAATTAGGGGAAAGAAGGTCTAACCCCAATTTAAGAGCAAAACAATGGCAATTATGATTTTTCAAGTGGAAAAATCTAGTGAGCTATCCGTGACCCAGGTACGACGCGCCAAGGGCGCGCACATGAAGAGAATTTTTCTCTGCATTCTCTCTATGGCACAGAGAGGTGTATTTTTCTATCTAGTGATTTTATGTCTTCGGCCTAAGTGTTCCCAAATATGTTTTTACCCATACTTAGTCATTTTCACCCTCATATCATCCAAAACATTTCCCAATACTCACTTCAACACTTACCCACATTTTTGCTCCCAAATTCAAGTCTCAAACCTCATCCCAAGCTAAGGTTTCTTCAGGGTTCTTCTTCAAGATTCAAGTCTCCATCTCCAATATTCACTAAGTTCATCTCCAAATAAAGGTATGTGGGTTTCTTTCATGGGTTCTTTTCACCGATGATACCAAAGCCTCCTTATACTCAAATTCCATGATTTAAAGTTGATATACAAATGAGTCTTGCTTATTATGAAATTCACTACACATTATGTTAAAGATATGTGAAATTGTGACTCTTTTGCTATGTTTTGAGCTATAAATCTTTAATCTATTCTAATATTTGAGGATGAGTTTGATGTATATTGCTTGAGGCTGTTGCAAGGTGTTGATTGATGGTTTTACAATGGAATTTCTTACATGATTTCATCTCTATATTTCATGGTTTTATACTAGCATTACACACCCTTTAAGTGTTTGATAAATAGTCTGGATGTGGTTTCTTGAGGAGTTGAAGGTCCAAAGCATGAAATATGATATGATAGACTATATCATGATGAAATGAATTTGTGTATATGATATATTCTATATAAAGTGTTGGATTAGACCATGCCCAGTTTGGGGGGATAAGAGCCCAGGTAACCGAGGTGGGGGTTTTACTCATCAACTAACGCGGGGTTTGTACTCGTCAACCATGTGAGGGGTTTGTACTCGGCCCCATGGTGATAAGGTGTGATTATCATCAACCATGTGAGGGGTTTGTACCACGCTACCAGGATGATGGGGTGCAAACATCATCAACCAACCAAAAGGTTTGTACTTTGGAAATCTATCTTGGTCTGTTCTACACATATGATATCCTACATGAGCATGAGCTACTTAAGCATGTTTTACTTATGCATTGACCATACATGCCATATTGTTATATTATGTCTATTGCCTATTGTTACACATTTTTATTATGATGTCTAATTCTTATTGCCTTGCATCCTACATACTTAGTACATTCAAACGTACTAACACATACTCTTACCCACATGATATCACTATGTAGGAACCGGTGCCCATGTTGATCATCCACCTCCTCCACATGGCTAGTTTGATACTACTCAAGCTAGTTAGTGACTCCTCCACTTTGGGGACCTTAGTCTATGTTGCTCTTATTATGCATTGATACATTCTTCTTATTATCTATTTTAACTATGAGGGTGTGGTCGGTTGCTTGTCTTGGTCCTCGCTCTTATCTATGTATTAGAGGTGTTTTTTGTACATATTATGTATCTGTGATATGAGCTTCAGTCTTTGTCTATTGTTTATGATGTTATGCAAGTATTCCTCTTAGTCTCTTTGCCCCTATTCTCACTCTTTATGTCTTTTATATGCTTCCGTGACCAATGATGTATAATGACAAGTTAAGAGGATTGTTTGGGATCCCTTCAGGTTCCATATTCGCCTTGTCATGTCTAGGCCCTAGGCTTGGGTCGTGACAAACTTAATATCAGAGCACTAGGTTGATAGATCCTCGGAGTCCAACACAACGCATCGATTAAAGTCCTATTCATGGTTGTGAAGCACGCCATGACTATGAATAGGAGGCTATGAGACATTTTAGGAAATGTTTTCCTTCTTCATGTTCTACAACGTGCTATAGAGTTGTGGTAAGTTTTCCCCCTAACGATTGTTCATTGCTATGCTAGATCATGCCAAACACTCGAGGACAAATGGACCAAACTCTTGAGGTACAACCTACCAATGGCGAGCTTCGGTATGCTCTCACTATGATTGTCCAAGTTGTGGCCAACCAAGAGGCCCAAGCCCCTCATGCTACTACCCCCGGAGCTAGATGAATCCTCCAGTGTTCTATGGGTCGAAGGTGGATGAAGATCCACAATAGTTCAGTGATGAGGTCTACAAAATCTTGTCTATTATGGGTGTTAGGACGAATGAAAATGCGGAGTTGAAGGCCTACCAACTCAAAGGGGTAGCTCAAATATGGTATGATCAATGGAAAGGGGAGAAAGGGAATGGTTGTGTGGTGCTTTGGGAGGAGTTCAGATTGGCTTTCCAAATTGGTTCTTCCCTCTTGAGCTTAGAAAAGCTAAGATGGTGGAGTTTATGAACTTGAAACAAGGTGCTATGAGTGTGAGGGAGTATGCCCTCAAGTTTAATCAACTTTCAAAGTATGCTCCTTATTTGGTGGCCGATCCTGGATCTAGGATTAATAAATTCTTGATGGGGATCTCTGACTTAGCAAGTGAAGAATGCTGGTCCACTATGCTAATTAGTGACATGGACTTATCTTGGTTGATGACCTATGCAGAGAAAATAGAGAAGGAGAAATTGAGAAAGAGAAGGGGGCATGAGGGAAAGAGGTCCCGGTTTGAGGGTAAATTCCAAAAAGGGTGATAGACTTTGTCAAGGCCAAGACCCTTCTCATGCTACTAATAGGGGGTTTGTGAATGACTTCCTGGGCCTCAAGGTGTTGGTTCCTATTGATGTGTTCCCTAAGTGTGCAAGGAGTCATGGAGGCCCATGTTTGAAAGGTGTTAATGCATGCTTTGTATGTAGGGAACTTGGTCACAAGAAGGTGGATTGTCCAAGAAACCGTGGGAAAGGCCGGGGTGCAAATGCGATTCCATTGGGTAGAGGTGGTCCTCAAGGTGGTTCCCTAAGGAATAATCGATTTTATGCTCTACATGGGAGGCACAGGGTTGGTGATGTCCCCTGATATTGTTATCGGTATATTGAAAATCTTTGATCTTGATGTATATGCTCTAATTGATCTGATTACCACCCTCTCCTTTATTACCCCTTTTGTTGCTAAAATGTTCTAAGTTGAGTCTGAGTTGTTGCATGAGTCTTATGAGGTATCTACTCCTATTGGTGCATCTCTTGTTGCTAGGAAGGTGTATAGAAATTGTCCCATTTGCATTTTTCATAAAATTATTGCCTTGTTATCTTGTTGAACTCAACATGGTTGATTTTGATATCATTCTTGCGATGGATTGGTTGCATGCCTACTATGCTTCCATTGATTATAAACCCCGTAGGGTCAAACTCCAATTTCCAAATGAACTAATCCTTGAGTGGAAAAGTAAAGATGTGGTGGTCAAGAGTAGATTCATATCTTGCACTAAAGCCTGTAAGTTGATCTCTAAGAGGTGTTTGTATCATCTTATGAGGGTGAAAGATGTGGAGTCCAAAGTTCCTCCTATAGAGTTGGTTCCAGTTGTAAATGAGTTCCCTGATGCCTTCCCAAATGACCTTCTTGGTGTCCCTCCGGAAAGGGAGAACGATTTTGGCATGGATCTCCTTCTCGATACTTAACCTATTTCTATTCCCCCTTACCATATGTCCCCGATGGAGTTGAAGGAGTTAACAGAGCAATTGAAAGATCTATTGGAGAAGGGATTTATAGGCCTAGCCAATCACCTTAGGGTGCTCTGGTGTTGTTTGTGAAGAAGAATGGTGGGTCACTTAGAATGTGCCTTGACTACGGACAACTCAGTAGGGTCACTATCAAAAATAGGTATCCTCTTCCAAGAATTGATGATCTATTTGACCAATTTCAAAGGGCTAGCTTTTTCTCTAAAATCAATCTTCGGTCCCGGTATCATCAAGTGAGGGTGAGGGAATGGATATTCATAAGATGGCCTGCCAGACTAGATATGGGAATTATAATTTTGTTGTGATGTCTTTTAGGTTGACTAATGCACCGGCCATCTTCATGGACCTAATGAATAGTTTATTCAAACCTTACCTTGATTCCTTTGTTGTGGTCTTCATTGATGATATTTTGATCTATTCATATAGTGGGGAGGAGCATATGGGCCATTTGAGGGTTGTGTTGCAAAGGTTGAGGGAGGAGAAATTGTATGCCAAATATGACAAGTGGAAATTTTGGTTGAAGGAGGTTGCATTCTTGGGTCATGTGGTATCAGGGGATTATATTAAGGTTGATGTGATTAGAAATTGGCCTAGACCATTGACGCCGACGGATATTAGGAGATTCTTGGGCCTAGCAGGTTATTATAGGAGGTTTGTGAATGGGTTTTCCTCCATTGGTTCCCCTATGACAAAACTGATTCAAAAGAACGTTAACTTTGTGTGGACCGACGAATGTGAGAAAAGCTTCCAAACATTTAAGATAAACTTGTGTCCTCTCCTATATTGTCACCATCGGATAGGCTTGAGGGATTTGTTGTATATTGTGATGCTTCTAGAGTTGGGTTAGGTTGTGTGCTAATGCAAAATAGTAAGGTGATAGCATATGCTTCTAGGCAACTGAAAGTGCATGAAAAAACTACCCTGCCCATGATCTTGAATTGGCTGCCATGGTGTTTGTATTAAAGATTTGGTGGCATTATTTGTATAGGGTGCATGTTGATGTGTTCACCGATCATAAGAGCCTCCAATATGTTTTCCCTCAAAAAGACCTCAACTTGAGGGAAAGGAGGTTAGAATTTCTTAAGGACCATGATATGAGTGTGCATTACCATCCGGGTAAGGCAAATGTTGTGGCGAATGCTTTGAGTTAGGTATCTATAGGTAGCTTAGCTCATGTTTATGGTAGTGATAAGAGATGGTTAGGGAAGCGCATCAATTGGCTTGATTGGGGGTTAGGTTGGAAGAGGTTGGGGGTGATGGTGTCATAGTTATTGATGGGTCTAAATCTTAATTGTTTGATGAGGTGATAGCAAAACAAGATCTTGACTCCTCCTTGCTTGAATTGAAGGCCTTGGTGAAAGAGGGCAAAGTAGAGGTTTTCTCCCAAGGGGGAGATGGTGCCCTTACGTACCTAGGTAGGTTGTATTTGCCTTGTGTTGATGGTTTGAGGGAGAAAATCCTTGATGAGGCCCATAACTCCTCTTATTCTATCCACCCCGATTCCACCCAAAATGTATAGAGATTTAAGAGAGGTGTATTGGTAGGGAGGAGTGAAGAGGGACATTTCCAAATTCATTTTCGGTTGCCACAGTTGTCAACAAGTCAAAACCGAATATCAAAGCCTGGGTAGCCTAACCCAAGACATAGAGATTCCTACTTGGTAGTGGAAGGTGATTAATATGGATTTTGTGGTTGGGTTACCCAAGACTAGAAATGGTTTTGAGTCCATTTAGGTGGTGGTTGGTACGATGATGAAATCCGCTAACTTTCTACTGGTTAGGACTATATATGGGGTTGAAGAGTTTGCAAGGTTGTAATCTATGAGTTAGTGAGGTTTCATGGGGTTCCTTTGTTTATCATATCGGATCGTGGTGCACAATTCACTTCACACTTTTTGAGATCTTTTCAAAAGGGTCTTGGTACAAAAGTTCACCTTAGTACGACCTTCCACCCTTAAATGGATGACCAAGCCGAAAGGACAATTCAAACTCTTGAAGATAAGCTTAGGGCATGTATATTGGAGTTGAGGGGTAGTTGGGATCAACATCTTCCTTTGATCTAGTTTGCATACAACATTAGCTATCATTCTAGCATTGGTATGGAAGCTTTTGAGAGACTCTACGGTAGGCAGTGTAGATCACAGGTAGGGTGGTTTGTGGTTGGAGAGGTAGCTTTATTGGGGCCAAATTTGGTTATGGAGCCTCTTGAGAAGGTTAGGATGATTAGGAAAAGATTGAAAATAGCCCAAAGTGGTCAAAAATCCTATGCTGATGTGAGAAGGAGAGACCTTGAGTTCAAAGTGGGTGATTGGGTCTATATGAACGTTTCTCCAATGAAAGGTGTAGTTCATTTTGGTAAAAAGGGAAAACTGAGTCCAAGATATTTTGTTCCTTATGAGATAATAAAGAGGGTTGGAAAAGTAGCTTATGAGTTGAAGTTTCCTAGTGAAATGAATTTGGTTCATTCGGTGTTCCATGTCTCTGTGTTGAGAAAATGTGTTGGTGATCCTAATGCTATTATGCCTCTTGATGTTGTGGCATTGTTGAGGATAACTTGACTTATAAGGAGGTTCCATTTTATATCTTAGATAGGCAAGTGAAGAGATTGAGGAACAAGGAGGTGGTATCCGTTAAGGTCCTTTGGAGGAACCAACAAATCGAAAGTGCTACTTGGGAGGCTGAAGCGGACATGCAAAAGAGGTATCATATGCATTAACTCTACTCAAGCTTAAGGTACTAACTCTAAGTCCCTATGTGATTCAAGTCTTATATTTCAGCCCCTACGTTATTCATATGCATTCATGTTTAAGTTAGCAAACTTATGATGATTTTACACTATGTTGAGATTTTGAAAATGGTGTTTTAAATGTAATGCTGTATTCTTGTTGGGGATGATTTGCTTCTTATCATTCTTGTCTTGTACATCTCTTTTACATTTGGGGAAAAAAGTTCCCAAGGGGGAGATATTGAAAGGACCCCAGAAAGTGCCTGAAAGTGTGCCTCGGAATGCCATGAATTTTAAAATTCCGTATATCTTAAAATCCATGTATGATTTCGAAAATTCGACTTCATATTCTTGTTCAGGGGGTCAAAATTAGGGGAAAAGGGTCTAACCCCGATTTAAGAGCAAACGAAAGGCAATTATGATTTTTCAAGTGGCAAATTCCAGTGAGCCATCTGCACCCCTGGTGCGACATGCCAAGGGTGTGCAGATGATGAGAAGTCATCTCCGTGTCCTCTATGCGACCCCGAGAGGTGTATTTTTCTGTCTAATGATTTTTTATGCGGTGCAAGACTTTCAAGTCTTGGGCCTAAGTGTTCCCTAACGTGTTTTTACCCATACATAGTCATTTTTCACCCTCATATCATCCAAGACATTTCCCAATACTCACTCCAACACTAGCCATATTTTTACTCCAAAATTGAAGTCTCAAACCCTCATCCCTAGCTAAGGTTTTCTTTCAAGATTCTTCTTCAAGCTTCAAGTCTCCATATCCACTCTTCACCGTGTTCATCTCCAAGCTAAGGTATGTGGGTTTCTTTCATGGGTTCCTTTCACTGATGATACCCAAGCCTCCTTTTACTCAAATTGCATGATTTAATGTTGATTTACAAATGGGTCTTGCAAATTATGAAATTCACGACACACTATGTTAAAGCTATGTGAAATTGTGACTATTTTACTATGTAGATCTATAAATCTTTGATCTATTGTAAGATTTTAGGAGGGGCTTGATGTATATTGCCTGAGGTGTTTCAATGTGTTGATGATTATGCAATGGATCTTTTAGCATGATTTTATCTCTGTATTTCATGATTTTATACTAGCATTACACACCCTCTAAGTGTTTGGTAAAATGCCCGCATGTGATTTCTTGAGGAGTTGAAGATCCAAAGAAGGAGATATGATATGATTGACTATGTTATGATGAAATGAGCTTGTGTATATGATATATTCTATATAAGGTATTGCATTAAACCATGCCCGATCCGGGGGGACAAGAGCCCGGGTAATCGAGGTGGGGGTTTGTACTCATCAATCGAGGTGGGGGTTTATACTCATCAACCATGTGAGGAGTTTGTTCTTCACCACCGTAGTGATAAGGTGTGATTATCATCAACCATGTGGGGGGGTTGTACCACACCACAGGGATGATGGGGTGCAACTATCATCGACAAACCAAGGGGTTTGTACTTTAGAAGTCTAGCTTGGTCTCTTCTACACATATGATATTCTACCTGAGCATGAGCTACTTAGGCATGTTTTACTTATGCATTGATCATACATGCCATATTGTTATATTATGTCTATTGCCTATTTTTACGCATTTTGACTATGATTCCTAATTCTTGTTGCCTCGCATCCTACATACTTAGTGCATTCAAACATACTAATGCATACTCTTGCCTACATGATATCACAATGTAGGAACCGATGCCCAAGTTGTTCATCCACCTCCTCTATGTGGCTAGTTCGATGCTACTCAAGCTAGTTGGTGAGTCCTCCACTTCGGGGACCTTAGTGTATATTGCTCTTATTATGTATTGAGACATTCTTCTTATTGTCTAGTTTAACTATTAGGGTGATCCCGGTTGCTTGTCTTGGCCCCCGCTCTTATCTATGTATTAGAGATGTTTATTGGACATGTTATGTATCTAGGATATGAGCTTCACTCTTTGTCTATTATTTATGATGTTATGCAAGCTTTCTCCTTAGTCCCTTTGCCCCTATTCTTACTCTTTATGTCTTTTATATGCTTCGGTGACCAATGATGTGTAATGACAAGTTAAGAGGCTTTTTTAGGGTCCCTTCGGGTTCCCCATTCGTCTTGTCACATCTAGGACCTAGGTCTTGGTCGTGATAGTAGAACCTGTAGGATTAAATTCCAATTCCCTAATGAGCCCATCCTTGAGTAGGAGAGCCGTGATGTGGTGCTCAAGGATAGATTTTTTTCTCGTCTTAAAACCCAAAAGTTAATTTCTAAGGGTTGTCTTTACCATATTGTGAGGGTTAGGGATATTGAGTCGAAAGTCCTTCCTATTGAGTCAGTTTTGGTGGTTAATAAATATCTTGATGTCTTTACCGATGAGCTTCCTGGTGTCCACCCGATAGGGAAATAGATTTTGGTATTGACCTCCTTCTCGATACTTAACCCATTTCTATTCCTCGTTACCGTATGGCCCCGACAAAATTGAAGGAGTTAAAGGAGCAATTGAGGGATTTTTCGGTAAAGGGTTTTATAAGGTCTAGTAAGTCACCTTGGGGTGAACCTGTGTTATTTGTGAAGAAGAAAGATGACTCTCTTAGAATATGCAGTATTTATCGGTAACTTAATTGAGTCACCATAAAGAACAAGTACCCTCTACCAAGGATTGATGACCTTTTTGATCAACTTCAAGGGTCTAGTCACTTTTCTACGATTGATCTTCACTCTGACATCTTCAAGTGAAAGTGAGGGAGTGTGTCTTTCCCAAGACGGCTTTCCGTACAAGGTATGGGCACTTTGAGTTTGTAGTTATGTCCTTTGGGTTGACTAATGCACCGACTATATTTATGGGTCTCATGAATAGGGTCTTTAAACCCTACCTTGACTTGTTTGTAGTGGTTCTTATTGATGATATCTTGATTTATTCCCATAGTGAGGAGGAGCATGTGAATCAGTTGAGGGTGATATTACAAATCTTGAGGGACGAGAGGGTGCATGCTAAATATGAAAAATATGAGTTTTGGTTGAAAGAGATTGCTTATCTAAGGCATGTGGTGTCGGGTGATTGCATTAAGGTGGATCCTAAGAAGACGGAAGTGATTAGAAATTACCCTAGACCTTTGACTCCATCGGACATTAGATGTTTCTAGGGTTTGACAAGTTATTAACGGAAGTTTGTGAATGGCTTCTCTTCTATTGCTTCTCTATGACTAAGTTGACACAAAAGAAGACAGAATTTGTGTGGACCGATGAATATGAGAAAAGCTTGTGAACTTTGAAAGATAAGCTTGTCTCTGCTCCTATCTCGTCTCTACCGGAAGAGTTAGAAAGATTTGTTGTAAAATATGATCCCTCAAGAATTGGTTTTGGGTGTGTTTTGATGCAAAATGGTAAGGTCATAGTGTTTGCCTCTAGACAATTTAAGGTGCATGAGAAGAATTATCCCACCCATGATCTTGAATTAGCGATCATGGTATTTGCTTTGAAAATATGGTGTTACTACTTGTATAGGGTTCATGTTGATGTGTTTACCGACCACAAGAGTTTTCAATATGTGTTCATCCAAAAAGATCTTAACTTGAGACAAAGAAGGTGGTTAGAGCTTGAAACGCCCCAAAAGGTGCCTGAAATTATATATCAAAAATGCCCGTAATAATAATTTCAATATATCTCAAAATTCGTGTGTGATATCGAAAATCCGACTTCATATTTGTGATTGAAGGGCAAAATTGAGTAGGAAATGGTATAACCTCGATTTAGAGCAACCGTAGCCAAATTTTGTTTACAAATACTTCACTTTCCAGTGAGGGTATGGGTTATCTCCGCGATGCGGAGCTGTCGCAGAGTAGTACATTTTGTTGCCAGTTTTTTTTAATCTCGGCCTAAGGCCTCGGGCTTGGGCCTAAGCCTCTCTTTTCGTAAAAACACCTATACTTAGTCATTTTTCAACCCCATATTATGCAAGACAGTCCCCAAAACCCTCTCTAACACTTAGACAAATATTTCTCCAAAATTCTAGCATTCCAAACTCATTTTGGATCTAAGGATTTCACTCAAGCTTCAAGTTCTCATTCCAATCTTCATCAATGGAATCTCCAAAAATGAGTTATGTGGGTTTCAACCATTGGGTCTTTTCACCCATGGTGTCCAACCTTCCCTTTTTACATAAATTGCATGTTTCTAAGTTGATTTACATATGGGTCTTACTTATTATGAATTTAGTTTAAACTATGTTAGGATTTCATAAAATTGTGACTGTTTAAGCATGTTTTGAGCCATGAATCTATGATCCATTATGTGTTTTGATGAGGGGTTTAGATGTATCTTGCATAAGGTTGTTACCGATTGTTGGTGGGTTGTTCTACATTGATTTTTCTCATTTGATTTCACTCTTAAATTGCATGATCTTGTAATACTTTTACACACTAGCCAAGTGTTTGCTAAAATGTCCGATTATGGATTCTTGAGTTTTTGAAGGTCTAGTGCATGGAATATTAGTTAAGTGAGTTTATGATGATTAAAAGGAATGTATATACGGGTTGATTTAATGAATATTATCTATAGTGTTGCAAGTTGACAATGCCTCGCTCGGGGCTTGGTAGGTCCGTGCATCCATGTTGGGGTGTTTGTACTTCTATAGCCTCGCTCGGGGGGTCTTAGGCCCATTAATCATGTTGGGTGTTTTATACCTTAATCGCCTCGCCAAGGGGGTGGTAGGCCTTGGTGTCTATTATGATGGTATCTTCCTACATAGGTAATATGTTCTATACAAGCATGTTTTACTTCAAGCATCATTCATGCATGCCATATTGTTACTATGCTCATCCACTGCCTATATGTACGCATTTTGCTTATGCTGCCAATCTCTGTTGCATTGCTTCCTACATAGTTAGTATATTTAAACGTACTAATGCATACTCTATGCCTACATGATGTTACCTTGTAGGAACAAGAGCTCCACTTGATCATCCTCCTCCTCCACATGGCTATTACTATCTTTGAAGCGAGTTTGGTGAGTCCTCAACTCCGAGGATGATATGTTTTGATCTTATGTTATGCAAAGACTCTCTTTCATTTATTGTATGCTTTTGACAATGAGGGTGAGCCTGGAAAGCTGTCTTGGGCCCCGCTCAATTCTAAGTTTAAAGGTGTTGTTGTAGAAGTTATGTAATGATGCATTGAGCTTGACTCTCTTGACTCTTGTATGTTTTTAAGTTATGAAAGACTCCCTTAGCCCCTTTACCCTTATTTTATGTTCTCTTGTTGTTGTTTAATTGCTTTCGTGATCAAGGATGTGTAATGATATGCTAAGGGCTTGTTTAGGGTCCTTTTGGGTTCCCCATTAGCCATGTCACGTCTAGGCCCTAGGTCCGAGTGTGAAAAACTTAGTTTCAGACCACTAGATTGTTAATGGACCTCGACATCCAACAGACCGTGCCGATTAGAGTCTTCTTCTTGGTTGTGAAGTACACCACAACTATGACTAAGAGGCTATGAGGTGTTTAAGGAAATGTTTCCCTTCTTCTTGATCTATGTCGTGCTATAGAATTTAAGATAAGCCTTTCCCCAAACGGATGTTCTTTGCTATGTTAGATCATGCCTATCCCAAGAAGAGGAAGAGCTCGTGCACCCGAAGCATAACCGGATCATGAAGAGTTCCAAAATGCTATTGCCATGCTACCTCAAGCTATGACTAATCAAATCAACCAAGGGGCCCAAGCCCGTCATGCTCCTACTTAGGCATCTAGGGTAAGGGATTTCATGAGGATGAACCCGTCGGAGTTTCATGGGTCTAAAGTGGATGAGGACCCTCAAGAATTTATTATTGAGATGTACAAAGCATTGTCTATCATAGGGGTTAGATCGGAGGAGAAAGCGGAGTTGGCAGCCTACCAACTCAAAGGGGTTGCCAAAATATGGTTTACTCAATGGAAGGAGGAGAAGGGGAATAACAATGTCATCCTTTGGGAAGAGTTTAAAGCAACATTTCTCAACCAGTTCTTCCCTCTTGAGCTGAGGGGGTCCAAAATAATGGAGTTTATGAATCTAAAGAAAATGTCGATGAGTGTGAGTGAGTAACCCTATTAACCAAGTCGTCTACCCCCATCACAAGTTTGTTCATTCTAGACCTTGGGTCGGCAACCCATTATGGAGCATGTTTAGAGAGTTTGTCAAACTTGAGGGCATACTCCCTCACACTCATCGACCCTTGCTTTAGATTCATGAACTCTATCATTTGGACTTCCTTAGCTCAAGAGGGAAGAACCAATTGAGAAATGCTGCATTAAAAGCTTCCAAATGATGACATTATTGTTCCCTTTCCACATTAAACTCTTCCCAAAGGATGACATTATTTTTCCCCTTCTCCTCCTTCTATTGATTAACCCATATTTGGGCGACCCCTTTGAGTAGGTAGGCCGCCCACTCCATTTTCTCTTACGATCTAACACCCATGATATACAACACTTTGTACACCTCATTAATAAATTCTTGAGGGTCTTCATCCACTTTAGACCCATAAAACTCCGGGGGGTTCATCCTCATGAAATCCCTTACCTTAGATGGCGGAGTAGGAGCATGAAGGGCTTGGGCCCCTTTGTTGATTTGAGCAGTCATAGCTTGAGCTAGCATGGCAATAGCATCCTGGAACTCTTCATGAGCCGGTTGTTCTTTAAGTGTACGAGATCTTCTTCCTCTTGGGATAAGCATGATCTAGCATAGCAAAGAATATTCATTAGGGGAAAACCTTACCTTAACTTCTATAGAATGACATAGATCATGAAGAAAGGAAACATTTCCTAAGACATCTCATAGACTCTTACTCATAGTCGTGGAACGCTTCACAACCATGAATAAGACTCTAATTGACATGGTATTGTGGATGCCGAGGACCATTAACAACCTAGTGCTTTGATACCATCTTTGTCACGACCGAAGTCTAGGGCCTAGATGTGACACAATGACTAGGGAACCTGAAGGGACCCCAAACAAGCCTCTTAGCATATCATTACACATCCTTGGTCACGGAAGAAATTAAATAACATCAAGAGAGCATAAAATAGAGATAAGGGACTAAGAGGAATGTCTTTCATATCATAAAACATTCATGAGTCAAGAGAAGTCATAGCTAAAGGCATAATTACATTACTTGTCCAATAGCACCTCTAAACTTAGAATTGAGCGGGGGCCAAGACACTTTCTATGCTCACCCTTATAGTCAAAAGCATTCAACCAAAGAAACAGATTCTTTACATAACATAATATTAATAGCTATCGTCCTCGGAGTTGATGACTCACTAAATATGCTTCAAAGATAGTACTAGGCACATGGAGGAGGGAGATGATCAAGTGGAGCTCCAGTTCCTACATGGTAATATCATGTAGGCATAAAGTATAATTTTAAGCAATGAAACACTCCCTTAGCCCCTATACCCTTATTTTATATTCTCTTGTTGTTATTCGATTGCTTCCGCGATCAAGGATGTGTAATTTTATGCTAAGAGGCTTGTTTCTTTGGGTTCCTATTCGCCGTGTCACGTCTAAGCCCTAGGCTAGGGTCATGAAAAACTTTGTATCTGAGCATTAGGTGGTTAATGCTCCTCGACATGCAACACACCGTGTCGATTAAAGTCTTATTCATGGTTGTGAAGTGCACCATAACTATGAGTAAGAGGCTCTGAGGCATTTT
Source organism: Solanum ossicruentum (assembly GCA_025774065.1). Lineage (NCBI taxonomy): Eukaryota > Viridiplantae > Streptophyta > Magnoliopsida > Solanales > Solanaceae > Solanum > Solanum ossicruentum. The sequence continues at coordinate 17,311 of JAOTQR010090790.1, forward strand.
AGGAAATGTTTCCCTTCTTCTTGATCCTTGTCGTGCTATAGAAGTTAAGGTAAGGTATTCCACATATAAATGTTCTTTGTTATGCTAGATCATGCCTTTCCTAAGAGGAAGAAGAGCTCGTACACCCGAAGAACAATCGGATCATGAAGAGTTCCGTGATGCTATTGCCATGCTAGCTCAAGCTATGACTAATCAAATCAACTAAGGGGCCCAAGCCCCTCATGCTCCTAATCTGGCATCTAGGATAAGAGATTTCATGAGGATGAACCCGCCAGAGTTTCATGGGTCTAAAGTGGATGAGAACCCTCAAGAATTCATTAATAAGGTGTACAAAGTGTTGTCTATCAAGGGTGTTAGATCGAAGGAGAAAGCGGAGTTGGCGGCCTACCAAATCAAAGGGGTGGCACAAATATGGTTGATCCTTTGGGAGGAGTTTAAGGCTGCATTTCTCAACTGGTTCTTCCTTCTTGAGCTAAGGGAGGACAAAATGATGAAGTTCATGAATTGGAAGCAAGCATCTATGAGTGTGAGGGAGTATGCCCCTAAGTTCAACCAACTCTCAAAATATGCTCCACAAATGGTGGTCGAGCCAAGGTCTAGGATCAAGTTTGTGATGGGTATGTCAGACTTGGTAAATGAAGAGTATCATACTGCCATGTTGATTGGTCATATGGACTTGTCTCACCTCATGACTTATGCCGAATACTTGAAAGAGGAGAAGTTGAGAAATAGAAGGGGTAATCTGATCAAGAGGCTCTATTTTGAAAGAAGGTTCCAAAGTCCCAAGGGTGGCCAGTTTCATCAAGGACAAGGGTCTTCAAATGCTCGTAATATAAGGTATGCTAATGACAACCCAAGACTCCAAGGTGCTGGTGGTGTGGTGTCTACTGCCATGTGCTCAAGATGTGGTAGAGGCTATAACAACCCATGTTTGAGGGATAGTAATGCATACTATAGTTGTGGAGAAGTGGGTCACAAGAAGATTGATTATCCTCATAATCAGAACAAGGGTAGAGTTGGTCGTCTACAAGGCTAGCGTGTAAAATCCGATTCCTTTGGGAAAGGGAGGTGAACAAGGTGGTTCCCCAAGGCACAATCGATTCTATTCTTTCCAAAAGAGGCAAGGGGTAGATGAGGTGCCCGATGTCGTCACCAATATGTTAAAAGTCTTTGATTTTATGTGCATGCATTGATAGACCCTGGTGCCACTCTTTCTTTTGTTACTCCTTTTGTTGCCAAAAAGTTTAATGTTGAAACCAAATTGTTATTTGGCCATATGAAGTGTCTACTCCCCTTTGTGCATCCATTATTACTAGAAGGGTCTACCGAAATTGTCCCATTTTGATTTTGCATAAAATATTGCCTTGTGATTTTGTTTAGTTAGATATGGTAGATTTTGATGTCATTCTTGGAATGGATTAGTTGCATGAATATTATGACTCTATTGATTGTAGAGCCCATAGGGTCAAATTCCAATTCCTTAATAAACCCGTCCTTGATTGGGAAAGTCATGATGTGGTGGTCAACGATAGGTTTATTTCTTGCATTAAAGCCCAAAAGTTGATTTCAAAGGGGTTTCTCTATCATCTTGTGAGGGATAGTGATGTGAAGCCCAAAATCCTTCCTATAGAGTCGGTTCTGGTGGTTAATGAGTTCCTTGATGTCTTTCCTAATGAGCTTCCCGATGTTCCTCCCGAAAGGGAAATAGATTTTGGCATAGACCTCCTTCCTGATACTCAACTTATTTCTGTTCCCCCTCACTATATGGTCCAAGCGAATTTAAAGTAGTTGAAAGAGCAACTGAGGGGTTTGTTGGAGAAGGGTTTTGTTAGGCTTAGCCAATCACCTTAGCGTGCACCAGTGTTGTTTGTGAAGATGAAGGATGGTTCTCTTAGAATATGTGTTGATTACCGGCAACTTAATAAAGTCACCATCAAGAATAAGTACCCTCTACCAAGGATTGATGATCTTTTTGACCAACTTCAAGGGGCTAGTCACTTCTCTAAGATTGATCTTTGGTCCGGGTACCACCAAGTGTAAGTAAGGGAGTGTGACATTCCCAAGATGACCTTTTGGACTAGGTATGGGCATTATGAATTCGTGGTTATGTCTTTTGGATTGACCAATGCACCGATTATCTTCATAGATCTTATTTGTAGGGTTATCAAACCCTACCTTGATTTGTTTGTAGTGATATTTATTGATGATATCTTGATCTATTACCATAGTGAGGAGGAGCATGTGGATCACTCGAGGTTGGTGTTACAAATCGTGAGAGAGGAGAAGTTGTATGCAGAATATGAGAAATATGAGTTTTGGTTGAAAGAGGATGCCTTCCTAGGTCATGTGGTGTCGGGGGATGGTATTAAGGTGGATCCTAAAAAGATATAAGTGATTAGAAATTGGCCTAGACCTTTGACTCCACGGATATTGGAAGCGTCTTGGGCTTAGTGGGTTATTACTAAAGGTTTATGAATGAGTTCTCTTCTATTGATTCTCCTATGCCTAAGTTGACTTAAAAAAAGGCTAAATGATTGTGGACAAATGAGTGTGAAAAGTGTTTTCAAAATTTGAAATATAAGTTTGTCTCCGCTCCTATCTTGTCTCTACCGGAAGGGTTGGAAAGGTTTGTTGTGTATTGTGATGCCTCACAAATTGGTTTGGGTTGTGTTTTGATGCAAAATGTTAAAGTGATAGCTTATGTCTCCAGACAACTTAAGGTGCTTGAAATGAATTATCTTACCAATGATCTTGAGTAGGCCGCCATGGTATTTCTTTGAAAATTTGGTGACATTACTTGTATGGGGTGCATGCTTATGTGTTCACCGATTATAAGAGCCTCCAATATGTTTCACCCAAAAAAGATCTCAACTTGATACAACAAAGGTGGTTATAGCTTCTTAAGGATTATGATATGAGTGTACATTATCACCCCAGTAAGGCTAATGTTGTGGTTGATGCTTTGAGTAGGGTGTCCATAGGTAGCGTTGCACATGTTGATGATGAGGCCAATGAGGTGGCTAAAGAGGTTCATCGGTTGGCTAGATTAGTTAGGTTGGAGGAGGTTGATAATAGTGGATTACTGGTGGTAGATGGTTCCAAATCTTCATTGATTGAGAAGGTGAAGGAAAAGCAAGATCTTGGACCTGCCTTGTTAGAGTTGGAGGCCTTGGTGAGAGATGGTAAGCTGGAGGTTTTCTCCAAGGGGGAGATGGTGCCCTTAGGTACCAAGGTAGATATCATGTGCCTTGTGTTGGTGACTTGAGAAAGAAAATTTTAGATGAGGCTCATAAGTCTTTCTACTCTATTCAACCCGGTTGTACAAAAATATATAGAGATTTGAGGGAAGTGTTTTGGTAGGCTGGTATGAAGAATGATATTGCTAAGTTTGTATCCGGTTGCCATAATTGCCAACCATTTAAAGCTGAACATCAAAGGCCTGGTAGCCTAGCCCAAGATATAGAGATCCTACTTGGAAGTGGGAGGAAATCAACATGGACATTGTGGTTGGGCTGCCTAAGACTAGAAAGCATTTTGACTCCATTTAGGTTGTGGTTAAAAGAATGACAAAGTCGGGTCATTTCCTACCGTTTAATACTAGTTATGGTGCCGAAGATTATGCTAAGTTGTACATTCATGATTTTGATAGATTGCATGGAGTGCCCTTGTCTATAATATCGTTCACTTTTGGAGCTCCTTCCAATGAGGTCTTTGTATCAAGGTAAAGCTTAGTACGACCTTTCACCTTCAAACAGATGGTCTAGCCGAAAGAACTATCCAAACTATTGAAAATATGCTTAGAGATTGTGTATTGGAGTTTAAGTGTAGTCAAGATGATCATTTTCTAGTCATCGAGTTTTCTTACAACAATAGCTATCATTATAGAACTAGTATGGCTCCTTTTGAGGCTCGCTATGGTAGACATTGTAGGTCCCCTGTTGGATGGTATAAGGTATGGGAGATGGATTTTTTGGGTCCAGATCTAGTTATGGAGGCTATGGAGAAGGTTAGCTTGATAAGAGAAAGATTGAAAGCAGCCCAAAGTCATCAAGAGTCCTATGCCAATGTGAGGGGAAGGGATCTTGAATTTATGATTGGTGATTGGGTCTATTTGAAGGTATCACCCATGAAGGGTAAGTCCTCAACTCTGAGGACAATAGCTATTGATCCTATGTTATTTAAAGACACTTTTCTTTTTATAGATGCTTATGCCTATAAGGGTGAGCTCAGAAAGTAATGTTGGCCCCCGCCCAATCTATGTTAGAGGTGTTGGTGGACAAGTTATGTATTTATTCTTTGAGCTTTGACTGCTTTGATAATTTATGCTATGAAAGACTTCCCTTAGTCTCTTTATCATTATTTATATTCTCTTATTATTGTTTAATTGCTTCTGCGATCAAGGATGTGTAAATGATATTCTAAGAGGCTTGTTTGGGGTCCCTTTGGGTTTCCATTTGCTGTGTCACGTCTAGACCCTAGGCTTGGGTCGTGACATTGGGCTCCATACGTGAAACCCGCATACCTAAATTAAGTGATTCCTTGATGTAGACTTGAAGTTTGAATGGAGTTCTTGTGATATGGAATTAAGCTTGAGACACTTTATTTTGGATGAAATAATGTTTTAAGTCTTGGAGAGGTTTTTGAGAGGATCTTGAGTGATATAGAGATGAAAAATGGCTAAGTATAAGTATTTTCACACATAAGTGGACATGGGACTATGACCCCAAGGCCCTTGGGCTGATATGAAAACCAAGGGAAAAGTTGAACTGGTCCACGATGTGGACCCATCATAAAGAACAAAATTGCACTAATCTGCACCCAGTCCATGTCGCGGATGCACATTGGATAAGAAAATTTTGTGAAAATTATTTTTCGCTATGGAACCTCTAAAATTTGGGTTATACCCATTTCCCACTCAAAGTTTTCTAGCGATATCTCTAGCTTGACTTAAGGCTTAGAGTTCCGAATCGAAAAAGTCAATTTTCCCCATGATTGAGAATATGAAATTGGATTTTTAATATCACGCACGAATTTTGAGATATATGAAAATTATGATTATGAGCATTTTCGAAGCACATTTTGGGGTATTTCAATATCTCCTCTTGGGAACATTAGTCGCCGAATGTTACAGAAATGTAAATAAGAGAAGTAATCATCGACATAAATTCAACAAATCCACTTAAACATCATTTTCAAAAATCTCAACATGAATGTCAAAAATCACCATAGACTTGTCAACATAAACATAAATGCATGCAAAAGGATATAGGAGATGAAACATAAGACTTGAAATCATATAGGGAACTTATATTAGTACCTTAGGCTTGAGTAGGGTGCAAAAGGTATGGGTATCGATTTCTTATGTACGCCTCGGCTTCCCATGTGGCACTTTCAACTTGTTGTTCCTCTAAAGGATCTTGATGGAAGCTACATCTTTTTTTCTCAACCTCTTCACTTATCTATCCAAAATCTCCACCAAGACATCTTCATAGGTCAAATTATCTTCTACAACACCCTGAACATCCAAGGGCACTATAGCACTTGGGTCACCCACATACTTTCTCAACATGGACACATGGAAGACCGAATGAACCATATTCATCTCCTTAGGCAACTCCAACTCATAAGAAACCTTACGCACTCTCCTCAAAACTTTATAATGGCACACAAACCTTGGTCTTAACTTCCCCTTCTTGCCAAACCTGACCACACCCTTCATGGGTGAGACCATCAAATAGACCCAATCACCGACCTTAAACTCAAGATCTCTTATCCTCACATCGGAATAGGAATTTTGTCTAATTGGAGTTGTTTTCAATCTCTCCCTAATCAACCTCGCTTTCTCCGAGGCTTCCATGACCAAATCCAACCTAGTAAAGCCATTTTCCCCAGTTCAGACCACCCAACTGGGGATTTACAACACCTACCTTAAGAGCTTCAAAGGAAGCCATACCAATGTTGGAGTGGTAGCTATTGTTATAAGCAAGCTCAATGAGTGGAATATGTTCATCCCAACTACCCATAAACTCCAAAAAACAAGCTCTAAGCATATGCTCAAGAGTTTGTACAGTCCTCTTGGCTTGGCCATCCATTTGAGGATGAAAAGCCGTGCTAAGCTTAACCTTGGTACCAAGACCCCTTCAAATGTGAAGTGAATTGAGCACCATGATCCAAAATGATAGACAAGGGTACTCTATGCAACTTAACCAACTCATGAATGTACAACTTGGCATAATCTTTGGCGCCATAAGTAGTTTTGACTGGGAGGAAGTGAGCCGACTTTATCATTCTATCCATAACTACCCAAATAAAGTCAAAATGTTTCCTAGTGTTGGGCAACCCAACCATGAAATCCATGTTGATCTCTTCCCACTTCCTAGTAGGAATCTCTATATCATGGTCTAGGCCACTCGACTGTTGATGTTCGCCTTTCACATGTTGGCAATTATGACATTCGAACATGAACTTGGCAATGTCTCTCTTCCACTACTGGATATTAGGCCTATGTAAACACTATCTAAATTGTAGCCATATATATCTATGACAATGGTTATAGTGTTGCATAAAATGTATTAGTTTATTCACAAATATTATCAAACAAGCGTTGGAATTGTTAAAATAACCATCGCGGTAGAATGCTTATTAAAGCAGTTTCGTTGAACTGTTATGATAAATATTTATGGCAATGGGTGTTTTTCAATTGCTATGGTTGTACAATTCCATCCTTATTTTCTCACAATTTTCATTATACTGCCAAAATTATAATGAACACTCCCTCCATCTTTTATTTCTAACAAAAGGAAAATACTTAGTCAAACATGTCTTCAAACATAAATTTTCTCCTATCATCTTTTAAAAACAGATAGTCTCATTTTTTTTCCAGTTGGAGATTTTAGTGTAGATTACCTTCAACTCAATCATCAGGAAGTGTATAATCGTTCACTAGAGAGTCCAAAAAGTTCTAGTTTCTTCACTAATTTTAGATCCCCAATTCCTCTGACTGTAAAATCACCGGTATGCTATCTAGCTTTGCTCTATTATTTGTAAAAAATTTACTTGTTTTATGCATATTTTGCTTTTTCTCTTGTAGATTTGTTCTTCTTTATGTTAATTGGGTAATTAATCTGTCATATTCATTAGCTTTTCTTTCATCTTCTTGAAAAACTTTAAACTCAACCAACTAGTTATTTGTTGCCATTTACCTCAATCAATTTGCTAGGGTTTCTTTTACTTCTGAGTCGCATCTTCCTTTCTACTCAGTTTCGTCTCTCTTCTCCTAAATTACAGGTCCAAATAACATTATCGTGTTATGTTTACTCTCTTTTATCTTTTCATTTATATAAATAACTACAAAAAATTTGCAATTCTTTTGTTTTTGTTTTGCTGTCTTACATTGTCAGAATATTCTTCTTGAAGGGAACCAACTTGCTGGGGCTGAATTCTTCTTTTGAATTGTTTGAGTTATGTATTTGAATTGTTTCAGTTTTGTATGAATTGTTTGAGTTCTTCTTTTATAGGATCTTGGTGAATAGATTTTCTTGGTCTTGCTATAGTGGAGTAGAAATTGAATTCAGGTACTTTATTTCTTTTTGTCACAGCCCAAGCCTAGGGCCTAGACGTGATACAGCGTAAGAGGAACCTAAGCAAGCCTCTTAGAACATCATTACACATCCTTGGTCACAGAAGCAATCAATCAAGAATCAAGAGATAAAAGGATGGGAAGCCTGGGCTAAGGGAAAACACTCCCATATCAATCAAGAGACAAGAATCAAGCGCATATCATAGATACATAACATGTCCAACAAACACCTCTAATACATGGATAAGAGCGGCGGCCAAGACAAAGTAACTAGGATCACCCTCATAGTCAAATAGAATATAAGAAAGAGTGTCTCAATACATAACAAGATAACATAGACTAAGGTCCCCAAAGTGGAGGACTCACGAACTAGCTTGAATAGCACCGAACTAGCCACGTGGAGGAGTATGGTGATCAACTTGGGCACCGGTTACTACGTGGTGACATCATGTATGCATAGAGTATGTGTTAGTACATTTAAATCTACTAAGTACATAAGATGCAATGCAACACTAGATAAGCATCATAACAAAAATGCATAAATTAAGCAATAGGCATAATATAACAATCTGGCACATATGATCAATGCTTAAGTAAAACAAGCTTAAGTAACTCATGCTCATATAGAATATTATATGTATAGAAGAGACCAAGCTAGATTTCCAAATGTACAACCTATTGGTAGGTTAGTGATGATGCCGCCCCATCACTTAGGTGGATGAATACTAACCCTCATCTAGGTGGTGATAATGCTGCCCCATCACTTAGAGGTTTGATGAATACAAACCCTAATCCAAGTTAGTGATGATGCCGCCCTAACAATAGGTGGAGAAGTACAAACCCTTCCCTAGGTTAATGAGTACAAACCCCCATCTAGGTTATTCGATTCTTAGTCCCCCCGGATTGGGCATGGTCTAATGCAACACTCTATATAGAATATATCATATACACAAGCTCATTTGGTCATTATATAGTCAATCATATCATATCTCATGCTTTGGACCTTCAACTCCTCAAGAAACCACTTCTGAACATTTTATCAAACACTTAGAGGGTGTGAAATGGTGGTACAAATCAATGCAATTTAGATATGAAATTATGCAAGAAAATCCATTGTAAAACCATCAATCAGAACCATGCAACACCCTCAAGACATATACATCAAAACCCTCATCAAATCTGACAAGAGACCCAAGATTTATGCTCAAAACATAGCAAAACAGTCACAACTATACATAGCTTTAACATAGTGTCAGTGAATTTCATAATATGTAAGACCCATTTGTAAATCAACTTTAAATCATGCAATTTGAGTAAAAAAGGCTTGGGTATCATGGGTGAAAGGAACCCATGAAGAAACCCACATACCTTAGCTTAGAGGTGAACATGGTGAAGATTGGAGATGGAGGCTTGAAGCTTAGAGAAGAACCTCGAAGAAGAACCTTAGCTTAGGATGAGGGTTAGGGAAATTTGAGAGTGAAGATATGGCTAAGTGTTTTGAGCGAGTATTGGGGAATGTTTAGGATGATATACGGGGTGTAAAAATACGTTTGGGAACACTTAGGCCCAAGACACCAAAGCCTTGGACAGAGATAGAAATCATTGGCAGCGAAATACATAGGTCCGCAATGTAGACCTGTCGAGAAGGTCAAATTAACACAAGTCCGCGACAGTTGCGCATCGCGCTGCTATCATGGATCGTCTTCGTAAATTAAAATTTGGATGTTTTAAATTGTGATTTGATTACTCTAAATTGTGGTTAGACCCCTTTCTCTCTAATTTTGACCCCTTGAACAAGAATATGAAGTCATATTTTCAAAATAGCAAACCGATTTTGAGATATATGGAATTTAAAATTTTGGGCATTTCGAGGGATGTTTTCGGGCACTTTTTGAGATAGCTTCAATATCTACTCCTTGGGAACATTCATTCACGAATGCAAAAGAGATGTATAAGACAAGAATGATCATAAACAAACCATCCCCAACAAAAATGCAACATCACATTTAAAACACCATTTTAAAAATATCAACATAAGTGTAAAATCATCATAACTTGTCAACTTAAACAAGAATGCATATGAATGACATAGGGGCTAAAACATAAGACTTGAAATCACATAAAGGACTGATGATGGTCACGCTCCAATAAGAAAGCGGTCGCTATCAGTAATTAACCTAACCAAGGTTAGGGTCGAATCCATAGGGAATACAGGGCTTGACTACGAGAATTCACCACTAATCATTTCTAGTATCCATAACTACAATCTCTAGATGTAGGGGGGGTTTGTGATTCAAAAGCAAAGATAAAATAAATCCTAATTAAAAAGCGAGAAAACACTCAGATTTTGGAACAACTTGAGAATTGTGTTCTCTATGGTTCGTTGACTCAAATTCCCTTGATAACATAACAACAATTGGTGAATCACATGCAGGATGGTAACTTAGGTTCTTCCAGCTTCCTTGTGAAGGTGAAGGTCGAATTTCACCATGGCACTTGGTCGGCTACCATCGCGTACCAACTAACCATTACCTATTGTCCTAGTCAACCTCCCCTTGGTCAGGTTTGGTCGATTAGATGGGAACAAACATCAACCGAATCCTATCATCTGCTTCCAGTTTCCTATTAGGCACTACCTTGGTCGAGATTGTGATAGTAGGAAGGATTTGGTGTTGGCCACCACCAAACAACGTTAATCACAAAGTGAAATAGACACTACATGCAAAACCCCAATCATAGAAATGAACAATACCTAGGTTACTTCATGTCAACTACCCATGGTTCCCACAACCCCAAGTTATGGGTGCTTAGCTACTCATGGGTAAGATAAAACACACAAAAATGCAAGTAAAAGGCATAATTGAGAATTTTACCAACTCCAATAAAAGTGAAGACACCCAAATTGCAAGCCTACAAGCTTGATAAATTCCAAAGTGTGCAGCACAAGATTTACAATTCCCCAAAAATGGGTTTTCAAAGAGAAAATAATAAGCTAAGATTGGAACCCAAATAGTCTTGAGAGAATATTTTAGAGCTCAAGAACAAGACTAAAAAAAAATCACAAGTGTCAACTCTCTTAAAATGAACCCTACTTAAACAATTTATAATGTACAAGTTATAACCCAAAATATAATGCAGAAAAGATAGCTGGCATCTAGGATGTCCCGTAGATATGACTTGTAGGGTGGCCTACGAGTCGTAGTCGGGGTCTTGTATCAGGGTCCTGGCATTCTGGACCTCGCTGGTACGACCTTCTAGTACGAGTCGTAGCTTGGACTATGACTCGTATGTTGATCTCACAGCCTTGGTCTTCAGCTTCTTGGTCCAACATTTTGACTATCTGATTATTGCTACGATCCAACCTATATAAGTCGTTGTATGACATAAGACTTATAGGGTGGCCTCGTAGGAGTGACCCTCACTTGGAAGATTTCTGAACTTTCAATCGCTTTTTCTGCTAGGACACATCCTACGATTTGTAGCTTGGGCTACGACTCGTATGACCTATGCTTCAGCAAAATCTGCAACGTTTCTTCCAAATCATGCCAACCTAACTTTTCTGCAATATTAACACAAAAACACAAAAAAATTATAAAAAGTCGCTTTAAGAAGTCAATAAAATCCCTTGTTTTAGGCATCAAATGTGCTGTATTTTAACAGCATATCAATACCCTCAACTTAGAATTGTTGCTTGTCCTCAAGCAACGACTCGATCTACCGAGACAAAGAGAAATACATAAAAACTATACTACTGGTATATAGATCACTTCTCAAGTTTAGGTACCCCTATCCTTTTCAAAACAAGATTTCAAGGCTATTCAGCAAGACAAGGACACAATGAGATACCTTGTGATTCAACTGTGATAATCTAAGGAGCATCAACCTTCCATAATCACTAGTGCAGTCATATGCTAATCAAGTAGTGCAAATGCCTTCACTAGAAAGAAGTCCCATACAATCACTCAAAAGCATTCAGAATCAGTGACTGAGAAAACATTCTCACTCTCACAATTGAAATCCATGCACAATGACTAACACCATAAGCTTGCCCCTGTACTCATCTTTCGACTTGGTGACAAAGTGGATTTGGATCACTTTAGGACTTAAGAGCTTGTAACATATATTCAGGGTGCTTTAGAATGGTATTTTAGACATTTAGTGACTAAAAGATATCCTTGAACCATGCTTACCAACACTTTTGCGTTCACAACCCATCCAATTTCACTAATTCCTTCCTTATTCCCCCATTTCAAGCTTTTTTCGGGCTTTTCTTTCACTTTTTCAGCTGTGCCTCAATTTCAAACTCATTTTTGCAGATCTTTTCAGATCAAGGCACTCTTTCTTTTCCTTTTCTTCACCTAGTTCATGATTAATCATTTTCTTTCTTTTCACCCCAACTAACCACCTCATTTTGTTACTTTGCCACAATAAGGGCCACCCTCAACTTAGGCTTTTAGCCTAAGGTGAAGTACACAATATTTATACCTTAAATCAGGGCACTAATGCAGCCACTCTCAACTTAGGCTTTTAGCCTCAATCAAGATTCATATGTTCAAGGATAGATCAGGGCCAATATCAGAGTATTTCATCGAATAAGGTTAAATCTAGAACGTGTCAAGAAAGAATGAGTACATGAGAAGCGCAAACATTTGGAACAAGGGATTCACTAGATCATTTTGGTAGGCAATTTAGGCAAAAGTTGGCTTCCTATTAGAATAAAGGCCTAAGATCACTTCCAAATCAACTAGGTCACTTGAACAATCTTAGAGTATGAAGGCAAGTTCTGATTCCATACATATTACATGAATGCATCAAAATAAGCTCACAACACACATGGCATTACACTCACAATCAAGTGTAGACTCACAAGTCATGCTTCATGCCTCAGCTTACCCTCATAATATCAAAACAATCATTGCCAAATATTTCAAATTGTACAAGTCCCTCACAACCACAATTAAAAAAAAAAACTTTAAGTGTACCCAATATTTATCAACACTTAAAAAGAACATTAAACAACTATATATATGCCAATAAGTAACATTACTATGCATCCAAAATTTATCTACACATCCTAAAACATGCCGGTTCAACAAGAATTTAAACATCCACAAGGAAAAGGAATCACGACAAGAAAACCTTAGGATCAAAAATAGGGGAAGTTATGGATTTGAGGCTACTCAGACTTCACCTTAATCCATAACTTACACCACTCTACCAACAATAAAATACTTTGTCCTCAAAGTAGAAACACAAGGTAAAACAAGAATAAGAGAACATAACAAGGATATTTACATTCAAAACCAATAGTTAAACTTAAAAACAACATCCAAAACTAAACATAAAACATCATCCAACAAAAAAAACATTTAAAAACCAACAGAAAATTAAATATTATCTGAAAATAGGAACAAAGTATCCATATATCAAAGTAAGAGCTAGGGTCAAGAGAGGTCAAACATCTTGGTGCTTATGCACAGATTTCTGGCTGGTCAACGGGGTCCAGTGTAGGCTCTCCTCCTCAGCTGACTGCTCCTCTCTCTTCATCTGAACAACCGCTAGCCATCGCGACTCCTCCAAAACTCCTCAGGTATGGGCTTATCATCATCGGATCTCAGCCTCTTCAGGGTTGGCTCTGGATCAGCGTGGTCAAAGGGCCTCTTACTGCGGGTGTCTGGATGGTCGATGAGCTAAGCAAAGGCATCATCACTCGCCAGGGTCACCTTTGGACTGGAGTAAGGGCTTCCAATAGCTGTAGTAAGTTGGCCTTGAACCTGGACAACTCCTCAATCACCGCACTAGTATCAATAGGCCTAGCACCCTCGAGCTTCTTCTGGATTCTAGCCTCGAATGCATCGACCCATGCATCAATTGATCGAACCCTGTCATCAACTAGATCTTGGGTGTATGCCTATATTCGCTCCTCAGAATCTCTGATGGTTCGATCAATCAAAGGAAGAACCTGAGCTGACAACTCGTGGAATCTACCCTCTGCTACAGTCACCCTGTGTGATAAGCCTGAAAAGAAATAACAGAGAAAAGAGGGTCAACTTGTAAAGCAGCTGCTACTGGTGCTGGAGTGCTGGTGGAGGATGTATACTCGATCTCAACTGCCAGTGTAATATTTGCAGTAGCTGGAGTAGTGTCTGTAGGAGTTGGAGCCTTAGGATTTACCGAGAAAGGCTCTAGGTTAGAAGGAGCTAATTGTGGCAAGGCCACCGAGTTCTCATCAGCCTTTATCAAGCGGGGATCCATAGTGCATGTAGACTCCACGTGAGGGTCCTGGTGGGGGTCAATGGGAATACCTGCTACACTGCATAGTCGATGAATAAGAACTGGAAATGGCAGTGAGGTGTTCATCTGTATTGTAGCCTCGTGGATCTGCTATGATATAACCCAGGCCCAATCAATAGAATAAACAACTAGGATGCTGACCAATAATATAACCCTCTTAAGGGTGATCACATTATCCACGAAAGTTGGCCGATACGCCAGCGGATAATGGACCACCAAAATTTGACCCGGAATGACAGGTGTGACTTCATAATCAAGTCCATATGGTTTGTGATCCATGTAGGCTCCATACCTGGATCGAAGATCTGACTCGCTATCCACCATAACAACTCCGTCCTGACCCTAATATCCTTCCTAGTAATCGTTCTTCTCATCTTATCAATTCGACTATCATACTTAGCGGTCGACTGGGGTGCTCTATAGGTGGGCCCAAATTGTACTCGACAGATCATCTCCTCCAAGATGACTACCTTCCTTCCCCTAATTGGCACCACTTGTAGCCTCGACTGATCAATTGGCTTCTTGTTCTTTTGCAGCCCCTAGCCATATGTAGTAAGATATGCATCATAGAACTCATGAACCACCAAAATGGCATATTTGCCTTGAAGCTACGTAGTCCAACGAAGTCCGTGCTTGTCTAATCCTATATCCAAGTCAGGTACTCTATCTAACCCTGTCATGCTCAACCTGGACTCCTCATGAAATCAACTGACCAGCTTGCCATGGCCCTTATCTACTAGCCCCTGGTTGTAGATCTCTCTCATGCTGGCAACACACCATCTAGGCTCGACCAGGGGTTGAGACTGGGCCTCCTCCTTCTTAGGGTGAAAAGTGCTCTCGGAATCCGACAGAGGTGGAATATGTGAGAGTCATTTGAGGCAAACTTCTCCCCGAGTCATTTTCTCCACTTCTTGTACCTCATCTTTAGACTGGGAGGCATTGGTGACTTCCATTGGCTCCAGAGCTGCGCGGGCCCGGGTTTGTAGAACATTGGTGAAAGGGTCAATCCTTACCCTGTGGACTTCAACTGAGCCCTCGGACCTTTCTGTCTCGAAAGACTTGTCCACTAGCCTTCTCTTGAATATTTGTACGGCCCTCTTATCTTTGGGATGCATGGTATATGCAATATGACCAACAATCTATATGAGCACCAAAACGAGTCATTCACTTAACATAACAAATAACAAAATCAAATAACAAGAAAAAGAAACAAACACTGATTCATTACAGATGTGCAGGTACGAGTGCAGTAATGGCTCGTAGGGTGGCCTACAAGTTGTATACTGTTCTCTTAAAACCAATTGTGCCTTTAAAAATGCTTTCTAATCTCAGATACGAGATGCAGTTATGACTTATAGGATGTCCTACGAGTCGTAGGCTTGGTCTCGTACCTAGTTCCAAAAACATTTTCAAAACTTAGCCAAGTTCACGAGACCAACACTACAAGTAATACCAGGTACTACGAGTCGTATATTGGTCTCGTGAGAGGAACGTGAAAGAATTATAGGTGACTAATGCTTGCTACGACAGACCATTATGACTCGTATAGGGACTTCCAAGTCATAGGAGTGCCTCGTAACTGAGCACAGTTACTTGCAATACCTGTTCATTTCTCTCCTAAGGCACAAAATCTTTACTAAAAGTCAATACACTCAAGAAAAAAGGAGCAAAACAAAACCAAATGGCACATATTTAACTTCAATCAACAATGGCAATTCAAAACGACCATTTACCCTATGAGT